>JAABKJ010075445.1:195341012-195450061 GCA_011634705.1 Andricus grossulariae | reverse complement strand
CAAATAAATTTCTATTGATTCAGAGAACTGGTTTTTGTTTGTAAACTCTTCAATCAAATTAAAAGTATTAAATTTTATCACTTTGAAGATCAAAAGTCAATTCTTTGAATCAAAGAAAAGTTTTTTTGATTCAAATAAATTTCATTTGATTCAAAGAAATAGTTATTTGTTTGAAAACTCTTGAATTTTAAAGATTTATAAATCCAAATTCTTAATTTAAATAAATTTCTCTTGCTACAAAGAACTGGTTTTTGTTTGAAAACTCTTTAATTATAAAGATTTATAAATCTAAATTCTTAATTTAAATAAATTTCTATTGATTCAAAGAACTGGTTTTTGTTTGAAAACTCTTTAATTATAAAGATTTATAAATCTAAATTCTTAAATTTTGATGATTTTGAAGATCAAAACTCAATTTTTTGAATCAAAGAAGATTTCTTTTTTTGCAGATCTGTGTTATTAGACGGATTATTTGCTCTAAACAAATAAAATGCGACCAGTCATTAAATCCGATCTTCGGGGGAATATTTACAAAAATCTGACTGTTTTTATTTTCGGAAAGGATAATCTTTTTTTTTAGCTTTTCCAGGGTGTCTATTCACCTGGAAAACCTGGAATTGCCAGGTAATTAAATTTGTTTTAAATTGGAATATAAAATTAAATAACAATGCTTCTTCATTTGTAAAAGTAGCTTTGTATTACTGGATTGAACAACTTTGTTTAAAATTCGTTTTTTTTTATTGGACATTAATTTTTTTAATTGAAAATTTAGCCTTTTGGTTGAAAATTCATATACATGAAAATTCCTCCTTTTGGTAGAAAATTAATCTTCTTAGTTCATGATTCATCTTTTTGCTTAAAAAGCCAACATTTTGGTTAAATTTTTTTTCTATCTTGAATGAAAAATTTTTCTTAGTTGGAAATTTAACTCATGTTGCAAATTCGTCATTTTTGATTGGATTGAACTGTTGATTTAAAATTAAAATCTTTTTTGGTAGAAATATCAACTATTACATTTTTCGTTGAGAATTCATCTTTATTGGATGAAAACTCAACTATTTGGTGGAAATTTAAACTTTTTTGTTGAAAATTAGTTTTTTTGTTGTTGAAAATTAGTTTTTTTTGTTGAAAATTATTTTTTTTAACTGAAAATTTAACCACATATTAAATTTTTGTTTGATAAAATATATTTCTTAATTGAAAATTGGTCTGTTTGGTAGAAATTAATTTTCTTGGCTAAAAATTCATCTTTTTGGTTGAAAATTCAAGTTTTGCAGTTAAATATTAAGCATTTTAGTTGAAAATATATCTTTTTTCTTTTAAACTTAATTATTCCAATTGAAAATTTATCATTTTAGATGATCATTACTTTGGTTGAAGATTAATTTTTCAAACTGAAAATTTAACTATTGCATTTGAATATTCCTTCATTTAAATTAAAAATTCATATCTTTGGTTGAGCATTGATTTTCTTAACTTAAAATTTAACTATTCAACTTTTGCATGAAAATTTATCTTTTTTAGTTGAAAATTGAGGTATTTTCTTGAAAATCCGTCTTCTTTGGTATAAGTTAATATTGTTGGTTGAAAATTCATCTTTTTGGTTAAAAAATCAACTTTTTCAGTTAAAGATTATGCATTTTGGTTGAAAATTCATTACTTTGGTTGAAAATTCGTTTCGTTTTGCTTGAAAATAGATTTTTTTTAAGATGATTTTTATAATTATTTCTTATAAATAATGTTGGAATAGCAGAGAACCATAACCAAGAATAAGATATAGTACAACAAATTTCAGGCTATTTTTTCAATTATTAGATAAGTAAATAATTATTTTTCATTGTTCAATTTTGTGTTTGATAGGAACAGTTTACAAAACCATCATCTGTGCTAGATTGAAAATCAAGATCCAAACCAAATAATTCTACATCAGGTAAAATTTGAAGAAAAAAAAACAATATTTCGACTGGAATTAGAAGGAACTGAATTTTTGTTGAAAATTCAACTATTTAAATTCGTTCAAAAATAATATTTTTGTTACAAATTTAACTGTTTTGTTTAAAATTAGGCTTCTTTGTTCATAAATTGTAGAAAATTCAACTATTTGGTTGAAATTGAAATTTTTCAATAAACATTAGTAGTCGTAGACAAAAGTTGTTCAACCTAATAAGATTTATAAATTTGTCATTATTCATTTTTTGAAGGAACTCGTAGTTTTTCTTTCGAACGTAAAAAATAAAATTAAAACCTTAAAATTAAAGTTTTTGCACAAATGTCACAAGTTACGAAAGAATATCAATAAAAAAAAATTCTGCACCCGAAAAAGATCCACAAATTTTTTATTAATCACATTTTTATTATTTATTTTTTGATGCGCCTGAATATTTCCCAAATTTTATTTTCCCTGATGTTTATTTTGACAAAAAATAATTTACCATAACTTCTATTTATCCAAACTGTCAATTTGGCTAATTTTCACTCCATCGAATTACTCTTTGACATAATTTCTATATTTACGGATTTGAAATAATTTTTAATTCCGAATAAGCTTTTGACGTAATTTCATTTTTCCGAATTACCGTTTGACAATATTTTCATTTTTTCGAATACCCTCTGGTGATCATTTTAATTTTTCGCAATTTTTATTTGAGATAATTTTTATTTTATTGAAATTCTTTTTGCATCAAATTTCATTTTTTCGAATTACGATATTTCATCATTTTTATTCTTGCGAATCATCAGGAGAAAAAAATGTCTGAAAACGAAAATTTTCCAAAGAAAATAAAACGATCAAGAATGTTAATTCGACAAATTTTACATCCTGAATTTTCAAATTCTTCAAATTTCATCTTCCCTAAATTAGTAAATCTCTGAATTTTTAAATTTCCGAAAATAGTAGATGAATTGCCGAATTGTTAAATTCTCGAAAAAATTTAATTTAATAGTAAACTTGAAAATGAACGACGAATATAAAGTGAGCCTTATGCATCGCATGCGAAGTAATACAGAGGGCCCGCGCTGGGACGACTGCAGCAGTGGGACTCCGTTGCTGTTTCGATGTTGAAAATCGAACCAACATCCCAGTGGGCACAAAATTTGGCGACGTCTTTACGACATCTTTACGACAACTTTACCACTTTCTATGTCCATGTCGTAAAGACATCCTGACGACATGGACATAGGATGTCGTAAAGTTGTCGTACAGATGTCGTGATGTTGTAAAGACGTCGTCAAATTTGGTGCTCACTGGGATCTCTTTCTGTCTCCACACAAGGGTTGGTAACGTATAACACTCCACGTATTATGCGTGGATTTCTACGCGTATATTACCACGTATATTACATCTCTAGTTTTCTACGTAATTTCACGTATATTACGTCCAAATGGAAACTTTTAGTGCGCATGCGTCAATATCGAAAAATACCTCACATAACCTATTTTTCTTGTCGTGAGTCGTAGTCGCCGTGTTCGCATTTCAACTTTTCATTGCAGTAAATTGTAAAAAGATATATCGAGGGGGTAGGCCTACAGGAAAAATGTGGGATCAATTATCTTACAAAATCATAAATCTTATCACAGAAAAGACTCTTTGCGAAAGATTTCTGTCTTTCTTTCTTCCGCTCAAAGACATATCCTTCCATGGGATTACATTATGATGTTGGGCTTTTCTTCCCAGCTCAGGCATAATTATTATTTTAAATTACTATGACGTATTCAACAGAATTAATAATAAGTATTATATTTCAAAAGTGAGGTTATGTACTTGTGAACACTGATGACACAGATTTCACAAGTCGGCCATCTTGAAAACGTAACTTACAGGAGTTTTCTACGGTTTTCTACTGTTTTAGACGTATATTACGTCAAAAACGTATTACACGTAGGAAATACTCAAGTTACGCGTAACTGACCAACCCTTCTCCACACGTTAGAAAGAGGTCCATTCGATTTTCGACACGATATCGGAGTCCCACTGCTGGGCTGGGGTTCTGAAGCCCTCTAATCTAGTTTATCGAATCTCTCTTTCTATCGCATTACATTAGACAGAGATGTTCGATCGTTTTAAAAACGATCGACTGAAACTCTTGCTCCCTGCCACAATTTAAGGCTCATTTAGGGCTCTCTAAATATCGAGAAACGGAATTCGTCAGATTTTTTTTTTTTAAACGTACTGTGTGGTGTCAGCTTAACGTTATGAAAATACCACAACCAGTGAATGAAACTAAATTTTACCCACGACATAATAAGTTTATCTTTTTTAGTTGAAGATTCAACTGTTTGATAAAAAATGAAGCTTTTTGGTTGAAAACTGAACTGATTTGTGAAAAAATAATCTATTGTGGTTGAGAATCAATTTTGTTAACAGAAAATTTGACTTTTCTATTTTTTGTTAAAATTTCATTTTTTTTTAATTGAAAATTCAACTTTTTGGTTGAAAATTCAGCTACTTTTTGAAAAAATTAAACTATTTTGGATTAAAATTCATTTTTTTAACAAAAATTTAACTGTTCCATTTTTCGTTGGAATTTTATCTTTTTTAGTTGAAGAATCAACTGTTCGGTTGAAAATTCAGCTATTTGGTGAAAATATAATTTATTTTGGGTGAGAATTAATTTTTCTGACTGAAAAGGTAACTGTTAAATTTCTTGTTGAATTTTCATTTTTTTTTAAGTTAAAAATTCAACTAATCGGTAAAAAACTATTTTATTTATTATTTAGAATTCAACTATTTTGCTAAAAATTTCTTTTTCTTTTTTTTTGTTAAAGTCGACTCTTTTTTACTCAAAATTAAAATCTTCTAATGGCGGAAATATCAACTATTAGATTTTTCATTGAAAATGTATCTTTTTGGATGAAAATACAACTATTTTGTTGAAAGTTTGACTACGATATTAAAAATGTATCTCTTTAGTTTTTTTAGTTGAAACCTGATTTTATTAATTAAAAATTTACCTACTCCTTTTTTGTTTAAAAATTTATCTTTTTCTGAAGAAAATTCAACTATTTGGTTAAAGCTCCATCTATTTTATTGAGAATTCATCTTTTTGTTAAAAGATTATTATTTTTACTTGCAAAATTAGGAATTCACAGCTTGTTATTCATGCAATTTAAAAAAAAAATGGATTTCTTTTTGTAAGGGAGAAATTCACAATTGACAATTTAAAATTTACAAAAAGTTATAAATTTTAGAAATTGTATACAAAAGGTGTCGAGTCCGAAATTGCAAAAATGTTTTTCCTGAAAATCTCCGGGTAGAAAATCAAGTGTTTGTCAACTACCCGTTAAAGGTCTTTATGAAGCTTTAAATCTGAAGCTATTGACCAGCTCGCGTGTCCCGCCTGTTGAGCTCTTTAAAATTTCAACTCAATGTTTTACAACACACAAGAGGCAACAGAAATCGATTCGTTTGAGAGGTGAGTGGCACTTCAAAGCGAATCAATACATTCTCTCTCTGATAACAAAAAAAAAAAAAAAAAAATCACTCACATTTTCAAGTACCATTATCTATAATGTTTACAATGCGCAATTCGAAAATCTTTCACTTAGAAATTTTCCATTTTAGATTTAAGTTTTAAGTGTATATTTTTAATGTGAAAAATTTTAAAACCAAGTTTTAAAGACTTGAAGAATTACGAACTAGAAGTATGTGAAATCGATAATTTTCGATAGAAAACATTTTTAGTTGATCAACTGTGAATATACATTATAATGATTTTTTGAATTGAACAGTACTTTAAGGGTTGAAGAGTGAATAATTGATTGTACAAGAAGATTTAGAATCAGTTCAAAATTTAAGAACTTCCCAATTTTAACGTTAAAAATTCAACTGTTCCAATCTGAAAGACTTACTATTCAAACAAATGTAAACTCCCGATTGAAACTTTATAAACTGTTTTCATTTCAAAAATAATTTAAAAATGATATATTCAGCGTTACAATTTTAATTGCTCCATTTAAAGAATTTTACGTTTTGAATAATATTCTTCAATAATTTCTGGAATAATATTCTTGAATTGTCGACGTATACCGAAAAAATCCAGCTATTCGTACTGAAATTTCGGTGTAAATAGCCCGCAGCCTAATTTGAAACAAAATATAGATTTTCGCAGATTTTGAACAAAAAATTTAGAAGCTTTTTATGAATTGTGGAAGGCTTCAAAATAATAAAAAGACATTTTCTTAAGAATCCTAAGAAAATTGAAAATGATTCTTTATTAAGAAAAAACTAATTCTAAGAGAATATGTAACAAGATTCAAAAAGATTTCCAGAATTGTGAAAAATGAATCTAGAAGATCTAAAGGAAATTTTTTTAATTTTGCAGAATTTTTTTACAAAATTGTAGGAAAAATTCGTACCATTTTGAAAGAAGTTGAAAAGTACTAAAAAAATTTTAAACATAGTTTGAAATTTGAAAAAAGGTAAAATAACATGTAGATTTTTTAAGATTTTGAAATAAAATTGTGAAGCTTTTTAAGAATTTTTTAACTATTTAAAATAACAATAATTTAACTTCTAATGTAAGAAGTGTTCAGTTCATTACAAAAAATGTAAACGTTCAATTTTCAATGTCACGAGCTTGAAATTGCTTAAATTGATTTGCAGCTCAGTTTTTATTGCTTCAAATGGAAACATTTTTGGCTTTAGAATTCAAATATTTTAATGTTCAGAATCTCCTATTAAACGAGCTGCATAAGCCAAATGTGTTTTTCACTTTGCAGTATGATGAGAGCAGTAATGATAAAAGTAAAAAGGAGTTACAGATCAGGGTTCGGTTTTGATTCAACTGTTTTGTTGAAACGTCAAAATTTTTAGTTCAAAATTATACTATTTTGATAGAAAATAAAACTATATTGTAGAAAATTATATTTATGGTTGAAGATTAATCTTTTGATTAAAAGTTTTATTATTTGATTGAAAATGTTATCAATTTATTGAAAATTCCACAATTTTGATAAAGCGTCATCGTTTATGGTTGAAAATTCAACTATTTTCCTAGGAAATTCAACTATTTGGTAGAAAATGAACTTTTTTGTTAAAAATTCAAGTGTTTTGTAAAAAAATCCGTATTTCTTGCCTGAAAACTAAACATTGTGGTTGACATTTGTTTTCTTTTAGGACCTAAAAATCTTTTTTGGTTGAAAATTCGTCTTTTTTGTTAAAAAATTCATCTTTTGGTAAAAATGTAATCTTTTTTGTTTAAAAATGTACCGAAAATTCAACTGTTTTGTTGAATGTTCGTCTTTTTGGATTGCAAATTCATCTTTTGGTACAAAATTAACTTTTTTCATGAAAATTCAAGTGTTTTGTAGAAAATTCGTATTTCTTGTTTGAAAATTCAACAATGTCTTTTTTGATTAAAAAGTCTATTATTATATTTTTGGTTGGGAATTTATCTTCCTAGTTAGAAATTTTATTCTTTAGCGGAAAATTTGATTATTTTATTGAAAATTAAACAATGTTAATAAAAAGTCATCCTATTTAGTTTAAAATTCAACTATTTGGTAGAAAATTAACTTTTTTGTTTAAAACCAAGAGTTTCATTGAAAACTAGTATTTCTTGCTTGAAAATTTCCACAATGTGGCTTAAAATTCGTCTCTTTTGTATAAAAATGCATATCTTCGTAGAAAATTCATCTTTATTTATTGTAAGTCAATTCTTTTCAGTTGAAAAGTCTACTATTATATTTTTGGTTGGGAACTCATCTTTTTGGATACAAATTTTATTTTTTGACGGAAAGTTTTATTATTTTATTTAAATTCAACAATTTTATTAAAAAGGCATTTGTTCAGCTGAAATATCAATTATAACATTTTTCGTTGAGAATTTATCACTTATTTGAACATTTAATTATTTTATTGAAAATTCAACTATTTTGTTAAAAATTCAAGTATTTTTTTGAAAATTCAACTATTTTATTAAAAAGTCATCTTTTTGGTTGAAAGTTGAACTACGTTGTGAAAAATTAATTTTTTTGTTGAAGATTTATTATTTTCGCTTGAAAATTTAATTATTTGATTGAAAATAAACCTTTTTTGTTGTAAATTGAATTTTCAACCGAGAAGTATGAATTTACAGCCAAAAAAGATGACTTTTCCGCCAAAAGATAAATTTTCAATTCAAGTGATGATAATATTCTGGTGAAAAAACGAATGATCAACAAAACAGTTGAATTTTCGACCAAAAAAGATGAATTTTCAAGAAAATAGTTAAAATTTTAACAAAATAATTAAATTATAAACCAAATAGTGGAATTTTAAACCCAAAACCTAATATAAGACTTTTATATTGAAAAAATTAAATGCCAATCAAAAGAGATTAAATTTGTACCAAAATCATTATATTAGAAACTTTTTTTAACGAAAAATTACACGAAATTTTATATTTCCTAAAATACCGAAAAAAGTTTCGAAAATACGTTAGTAGCTTTTAAAATTCCCTAAATTCATTGAAATCCTAAAAAATTCTATTAAATCAGGTTAAATTCTTTAAAAGTCCCTTAGAGTCTTTTAAAATATCCTAAAGCCTCATAGATCCTATAAAATCCTGCAAAATTTCCAAAAATTGTAGAAAAAACTTTAACACTGAATACGATTTTTTTGAATTCCCTAAAGCACTTAAATCCTTAGAAATTACTTGAAGTCTCTGGTTAAAATTTCTTAAAATTCTCAAAAGTACCTCAATATATTTAAAATACTTTGGAATCTATCAAAAGGTTTTGAGATTTTGTAAGTCGCTTGAAACATATAACAGATAAGATGCCTTTCTCCTATTAGCAGAAATTGTATAAAAAATATGCGAAAAAAATAAAAAGGGTGGTGAACAAAAAAAAAAATATATTTTCTGAAAAACCCTACTTTCTTTATTGTTCCAAATATTTTTGAAAAGTTTCTGTTAGTATTTAGAATATTTTAGAATTCCTCAATCCTTGTGAATAAATATTTCGGAATCCCGTCAAATATTGTTAAATCCGTTAAATATCGTGAAATCACATGCAGTCCGATGGTATTCCTTGAAATCTCTTGAAAGATTTGAAATGATGTGAAATCCCTTAAGGTCCTAAAAAATGTATCAAGATACTTCATTGAAAGCATTTAAAATCCCTTGGAATCAAAAATTTTCTTAAAAAACACATGAAATCTGCTAATAGTAACGAAACCGTTGTTTTTCTTAGAGGCCACCCTGAAAAATTAATATTAGGAGTTTAACTGTTAAAAAGAAACTTATCGCTTACATGTGTGCGCATAATGATTGCTGTTAGCCCAAATCTTTATTAACAGATAAATACATATAATCTTATTTTATATGGTCAGAAGCAATCGTTATTGTTAACAACAGTTATTTAACCCAATTTTCATTATGTTATGTACATATAAATAAAAATCCATTTCTTTGACGGAATTAACAGCCAATTATTTAGAACTTACTTCTTGCTACGAGTCGATACCATTTGATAATTGTTTAAACAAACTTAATTAACAAATTCATTATTTAGCTGTTTTTCAGTATTTAAAGTTTTTTTTTAAGATAATCAACTGTTAACAATACATTTTTCAAATTTTATCAGACATATCAATAACCATGCACTATTTTTTAATCTTATTAACAATATTATAAACAAATTTTTCTTGTCTGAAGTATTTGTAAACTATTAATTTCATTTTTCATGTGCAATGTACTGAAATTTAGTTAGCATTAATACTTTGCTAACAGGTGATAATAATTAATGATTAGTTAAAGAAACTGAGTTGCTTTTTAAAATATTATATTTTATACTGTCTACGACTACGTTAATTAAATGATTAATAACAATAACAAGTGTTGATCATTATCGAATTATTTAAAAAAAAATTTTAAATTTGTTATTAACAGTTGATTGGGTTAAAATAACAAAGTTTAAATTCTGAAAAATAGACAGATAATTAATTTGTTAATTAAGTTTGTTTGGACAATTATAAACTATTATTGATTCATAGGAAGAAGCCATTGCTAAATAATTGGCTCTTAATTCTGTGAAAAAAGTGGAATTTTACTTATAAATGTATGGAATGATAAGAATTTGTTTAAACATTTGTTGTGAACAATAACAACTGTCATCATTACTTACCCTACTTCTCCTCCCATCACTTCTCATACTTTATTCACTTCCCTTTACTTCTCCTACTCCCCCTCTCCTCACTCCCCCTACTTCTTTCCACTCCTTCTCTATTCTATACTCCTCATCTCCTTACTTCCCCCACTACCCCTCACATTACATCCCCTACTTCTCCTCTCATCACTTCCCATACTTTACTCCCTTCACTTCTCCTACTCCCCTCTCCTCACTACCCCCTCCTTAACCCCCCTAGTCCCTTCCACTCCTTCTCTATCCTCTACTCTTTATCTCCTTACTTCTACTACTACCCCATAAATTACTTCCCCTAGTTCTCCTCTTATTACTTCCCATACTTTACTCCCATTACTTCCCATACTTTACTCCGTTCACTTTCCTTCACTTCTCCTACCCCCCCTAGTCCCTCCCACTCCCTCTCTCTCCACTACTCCTTGTCTCCTTACATCCCCTACTACCTCTCACATTACAGTGTGCAGGATACCAAAAAAATATGAGAAGAAAAAAACTATGCACCCGTAAAAGATAATTAGTCAATTCAAAGGTCTAAATCATCTTTACATCGTTTGAACTTGTTTTTATATTTTCAGAAAATTTTCAGTTACGAGATGTTGATACGTTTCACTCAGGGGTAGTTTTTTGTGACATTTTATATTGTCCTTCGCAGAGCAAAAAAGAGCAAAAGTCTCCCATAACAGTGTTTTATGAATATTATTGTTTTTAACGCGTTTCATAAGTATATGTCCAATTCTTTACATGAATTTACATGGAAGGGTATTTCTTGGGAGAAGTTGTAAAACAGGTAAATTTTGAAGTGTTAAATAATGAATTAAGAGTTCTGGATCATCTTTACGTAGTCCAAGGTTGTTTTTGCACTTTTAGAATATTTTTGCATGTTTCATTTTGCCTTAGCGGAGGCACTGAGTGGACGGACCTACATTTTTAGTAAAAAATGATTCATTTTCAACAAAAAACAAACGAATTTTCAACACATTTTTTTGAATTTTGAGCCAGAGAAAAAACTTTCAACTAGCATGATGCATCTCCAATCAAAAAAATAAACTTTTTAACCAAATAGTTCATTTTCAACTTGATGGCTGAATTTTTAACCAAAAAGGTTATTTTGCTACTAAAAAATTTAATTTTTTAACCAAATATATGCATTTTCAACTAAAAAACATTTATGTGACAAATATGTCCAGAAAACGCGGTAAATGGAGACTTATAGAAAATTCGAATTAAATTCAAGTAGTTGAATTTAATTCTACCTTCATGAGTAATTCATTCGGAAATGCCTTGAAAATTTATCTTTTATGTTTTTGAAATGTTCGAAAAATAATAAAGGTACGGTGTCCGAATATTACAGACGCAAAGAGTCATATTCTTTCAATGAAAGAAAAAATAATATACCAATTTTGAAGAATTCTAAGTAAGTGGAAAAATTGCGGCATTCATATTGAGTTTACTCGAATTTCTTCGCTATGATAAGGAAACTTCTGAAGTAATATATCACGTTTTCAAATCATAAGATTTCTGTAAAATCCATAAAAAAATGTTAGAAAATAAACCGAGCTCTCTTTTAAAGAAAGGATACTTAGTGCACGTGTAGTGCGCACATTTTCTAGTTGTTAAAAAAAAAGATTATTCTTTAAACAATTGAGGTATAAGTTCTGAGATAGCCGCAAATCTAGTCAAGCTCATGAGAAATATTTGATTACTCATCCCGTAATTTGGGACGACCAAAATTGACGGCATCCCTCACATTCGTCTTGTATTACTTAAAATCTCACCTCTTAATGACTTACATGAAAAATTGGAAATGTTCCAATTAAATATTATTTCCAAAACTTAGGTTGCTTTCTTTTAATTCTTTAATTTTTAACCAAAACACGTATTTTTAGTATTTTCATGAAAATCTACTCAAACTGAAAAAAATTACAGAATTTATGAACATGTTTAAAAAAAAAAAAAAAATTCGAATTTCTCTAAATTAGGTTAACCAATTTTAGTGACTCACATGTTGTATAGGGTATTAAGGCCACTGAAAAAAATTGACCAATTAAGCACTTTTACGAAAAGCGGCTGAAAAATGTTATCGTAATTTTGCAACCATTTTTTTGTGATGAAAGTTTGGTGCAAACACCGCCATTTTCTTCTGTGATATACTCATATTCCAGGTAACAACATATATTTTTTGGATTAGAATCAAACAATTACCTTAAGGTTAACAAAATAAATAAAAATTATGGCTCCTAATATGTATCTAATTCTGGTAGGATGGGGAGTCATCTTAATTTTTAGCGAATACAAATTTTTTAAGGCGTCAGCTAGCCTTGCACATCACCTATTATCCAAACATGCAAAACATAGGTTTTATTTTTGAAAATCACCAATTGGATATTAAATTATGTTTCTTTATAAATAAACGATAATAATATCAAGAATTTTCGTTTCCGATCGCAAGGCAAAAAGCTAAGGAAGGAAAACATTACAAAAGTGGTTCTTTATAGAAAATCAAGATTTCAGATTTTATTTTGGAATTTGATTGGTACTTCTGTGCTAAAAAGAGTGGTAAATAGTTTTATTTGAGTGATTTTTCTTATAAAAATGCGGTATTTTATTATTTTACTGCATTCCTAAACTTTTATGAATCTCTTAATATTCGTGCAATAAGACTTAAAAGAATGAAAAATTAAGAGCGGCTGAATTGGAACATTTTTGATCAAAAAAGTTTTAAGTTGATCAAATGTAAATATAAAAAAAGTAATGATTTTTTAAATCATACTGTAGTTCGAGTGTTATTAATTGAACAGTAATTTATTTCACAAAATGATTCTAAACTTATGTTCAATATTAAAGAATCTAGAGACTTTGATGTTCAAAATTTATATGATCGAATGCGAAAATATTAGTATCTAAATAACTGAAAACGTCTGTTTTGACAACGAAAGAATGGAAGATTCGCGTCACAGAGAGTCGAACCGGCCATCACAGAGGGCGGAATAAAGCTCTAGAGACATAGATAAAGTTTACGTTCGATTCTTTTCTTTTATTAATAGAGTCAATTCAAAATAATATATTCAAATTAAAAGTGACTTGAATGTTTGAAATTTCAGTAGATTGGTGGATTTCCATTTGTCAGAAGGAAGGGCCTTCTCGAGTTGCAAAATACAAAGTTCATGAACTGACCTCACCAGTCGACTTTTTGAATTTTTACACAAAATTCGTGTTCTGTGATGAAAGGCTACTACTCGTATAACATTTTTGAAATTTAGCTCAGATTTTTCACTGTGCAATTAAAGATTGCCATGTAATTCTGAAAGGTATCTAAATTTTTTAATTAATTTATTCTAAAATATTGAAGAAATTTGGAGGGACAGAAAAATGAAGTCTTGTGGACATTTGCTCTTTTTATCACTAATAATCTCAAGTTTTTCTCTATTCCCTCTTTCAACACATACTTACAATTTTTGTATTTTTTTGAATTGTTATATTCAGAAATCTAGATATATTGCAGACATATTTGGATAACCTTATTTTAATAAAAGCTTAAAAAAAGCGATTCGGAAGAACTAAATTACTAAATAATCGTTTGTTTATTATAAAAATGAAAAATATTGAAATATAATACTGGAACAACAAAATAATAAAAAGAAAACAATTTATTGAAAATTTTAGACGTGTCTACTTGATACTGTAATGATTATATTTATGATTTCCCACGACATATATCATTTAGTATAGTTCTCATATCATGAATCATATGAGCCTTGAGCCTTTCCGAACGAAATATTTTTATTTTATAAACCACATTCCATACCGCGAAGCAGAAACACATCGAATCAATAGCTGACTACTAGGCGAGATTAAAAAACTCGCACTCAATTGCATTTTTGAGAGACTAGAGGACGCTCTCAATGATCGATTAGTATGCGAAGTCAACGGCATGGATTCAATAATAAAATTATTTGAAGAGAAAAGTTGAACTCTGGCAAACGGCACTGGTGATATCAGTGGCACGTGAAGCAGCCGTGAAAAACGCCACAACAACAAACAACAGCCTGGATAGAAAAATTGCCAAATCCGAACCACACGCAATGCAAGACTATTTAATGCAGATAGATCAGCATCAAGGGGGTGGCGGCAGAGATGGAAAAGCACTCAACGCGGACAGCCGCTACGGCCGTAACCAGCAGCAGCAATGGCCAGCAGGCTCACCTGTGAAAAGTGTTGTGAGGTGTTACTGCTGTGGTAAGCAAGGCCACATAAATCGGGAGCCCTCGGGGGGTTCCGACTGATTTCGGGTGCGACTCGGTAACCTCATCGCACAGGGACGCAGGGTCCCTGCTTGTCGTGACAGTTCTGTCACACCCTTCCACAATGTTCTAGGAAATCCCTAGATAAGATCCTGGCTATCCCTGCCCGTCTTTTTCATACCCATAGTATAATTTTTCATGTCCATATTACCCCTACATCCCGCATGCGGATTCTGAAACAGGGAAAAAGCACGCAAATTTGCCAGGAAGCATCGCCGGTGTCTTCTGGCAGCAAGGATCAGAGAAATTAGAACTTCAATCGAGCTCATCAGCAGGACGCCCCGACGAGCTTCAAGTCTCAAGAGCATGCACGAACTGTGAAAAATCTGGTGAAATCAACAGCTTCTTCCGAGGCCGGAACCAACTTGAAGCTTTCCAAGCATTTATGCTGATTGCCACGGTATTTCGCAATCCAAAGGCATCATTCCTGGTCGATCCAGGATGAGGGGTTAATATGATAAAACTCCAAGCGATTCAAGAAAAACTCGTGATTCCACCGAACAAACTTACTTCAATGCATGGAATAACCGAGCATGGATTGAAGATCTATACATAGCCGAAATTTTGGTTCAAGGGGTTCCGAAGGATTTCTACGTTGTAAAAAATAATTTCTCTATCCCTGTAGATGGGATTCAGGGTCGACCCTTTCTCCGATTTTAACAAGTTAAATGTCCTTTAAATACAATACTATTGTCTCGGTCTCTACCTTAGTAACATCAATTCTGTTTTTAGGCAAAGAATCCGTGGAAGAAAAAAGAAGATTAAAATCGGAAATCAAACCATTTGTTCGCATAGTAAGGATTGAACCACGAACTCGTCCAGCAATCGATATGAATGTATCAAATCCCCAAGTACGAGAGGGTACGTACCCCGCATCGAGACTCTAGACGGAATATATTTTGGTGAAGCTGCAGTCACAAATAGAAAAGGCAAGTGTCATATATTAGTAAACAACATTTCTGGAGAGGTAGTCAAGCTAGCCCTTCGCCTTCGAAGAATCATCTTCTTCAAATGATATAATATTCAAGGAAAAGGAGCTCCCAATTCAAAGCCAACGAAATCGGGCGAAATCGGAAAAATGGATTTCCGGTTATATTCGATTTGAATGTCGAGAAACTAACAGCAACCTTGCGAATCACTGATTCGTGATGTTCTTAGAATCCATTCCGAGGAAACCACCCCCCTCTCCGTCCGGAAAGACTCATAACCCCTCGCGACAGTGAGTATTTTGTCAGAAAGTCCAAATTTTGTCAAAAATAAACTTTTTTGTTGGAAATTTAACTTTTTTGTAGAAAATTCGTCTTTTTGGTTTGAAAATGTTCGGAAATTCAACTATTTGTTTAAAAATCAACTTTTTTGATGAAAATTAATAATTTTAGTATGAAAATTCAACCATTTGGTTGAAAATTCATGTATTTTGTTAAAAATTTAAGTATTTTGTCAGAAAGTCCAAATTTTGTCAAAAATAAACTTTTTTGTTGGAAATTTAACTTTTTTGTAGAAAATTCTTTTTTTTGGTTTGAAAATGTTCGGAAATTCAACTATTTGTTTAAAAATCAACCTTTTTGATGAAAATTAATATTTTTAGTATGAAAATTCAACCATTTGGTTGAAAATTCATTTATTTTGTTACAAATTTAATTATTTTGTCAGAAAGAACAGACTTTGTCAAAAATAAACTTTTTTGTCAGAAATTGAACTTTTTTGTTGAAAATTCGTCTTTTTGGTTTGAAAATGGTAGATTGAACTATTTGGTTGAAAATTCATGTATTTTGTTAAAAATTTAAGTAATTTGTAATTAATTCCAGGTCTATAAGTATTTCTGAATTGTCTCGAATTCTTTTGATATTTTAGATTATTTTTGAACACTCTAAGACATTTTTAATAGTTTTAAATAATTTGAAGGGATTTTCAAGGTTCTACGGTATTTTTTAAACTTCTAGGGCATTCCAAGAGCTTTAAATTTTAAGTATTTTAGGGAATCTTAAAAGATTCCAAGGAATTTTTCATTGATATTTTTATAGGAACTATAAGTTTTCAAGATATTTTCAAGGAATTTACGGGATTTTATAAGGTTTCTATAGATTTCAATGATTGTAAGGGTTTTTAAAAATCTCAAGGTATTTAAATCAACTTTTCAGGATTTCAGGAAATATCATCAGATTTCATAGAATTTCACAGGATTTCATTATATTTTAGTCGATTTTAAAGAATTTATTCAAGAGAAGTGAGATATTTCGCAGGGTTTCAAAGATTTGGAATTAGTTTTTGGAATTTAGCCAGAATTCTCATTAATTTATCCTGAATTCTTTGAAATTCTTTAAAATGATTTTCAATTTTTTTAATTCACTTAAATTCTTCTAAATTTAATTAATTGAATGTATATTTTTGACTTTTTAAAACTTTGTATTGAATTCATCCTGAGAATCAGTTGATAAACTGATCAAATTATTTGAAATATTTTAAGCTATTGTTTCAAATTCCTTGATTTTAATAGGTTTCAACAAGTTGATGTGATTATAAAAGATTCGAAAGATTTCAGAGTATTTTTCAAAATTACAAGGAATTTCAAGAGCTTCAAAAAATTTCAAAGGAATTTCAAAAGATTTCAAAAGATTTCAAAGGATTTGAAATATTTTAGGGTATTTGAAAAGATTCCAAGGAATTTTGAACAGATTTTAAAGGATTTGAAAGATTTCAGAATATTTTAAAAAAAATTCAAGGTATTGTCAAGAACTTTAAAAATTGATCAAGGAATTTCAAAAGATTTGAAATATCTTAAATATCTTTTAATAGATTTTAACAATTTGATGTGATTATAAAGGATTTGAAAGATTTCATTTTTTTCTCAAAATTTCACGGAATTTCAAGAGCTTCAAAAAGTTTCAAAGGAATTTCAAAATATTTCGAAGAATTTGAAATATTTTATGGTCTTTGAAAATATTTCAAGGAATTTTGAATAGAATTTAAAGGATTTGAAAGATTTCAGAATATTTTTAAAAATTTGAAGGAATTTAAAAATTATCAAGGAATTTCAAAATATTTGACAATATTTGAAATATCTTAGGGAATTTTTAATAGATTTCAACAATTTGATGTGATTATAAAGGATTTGAAAGATTTCAGAGTTTTTTTTTTTCAAAATTCCAAGGATTTTTAAGAGCTTCAAAAAGTTTCAAAGGAATTTCAAAAGATTGCAAAAGATTTGAAATATTTTAGGGTATTTGAAAAGATTCTAAGGAATTTTGAATATATTTCAAAGGATTTGAAAGATTTCAGAATATTAAAAAAAAAATTCAAGGAATTTTCAAGAACTTTAAAAATTATCAAGGAATTTCAAAAGATTTGACAATATTTGAAATATCTTAAATATTTTTAAATATATTTTAACAATTTGATGTGATTATAAAGGATTTGAAAGATTTCAGAGTTTTTTTTTCTTAAAAATTTCAAGGAATTTCAAGAGCTTCAAAAAGTTTCAAAGGTATTTCAAAAGATTTCAAAGGATTTGAAATATTTTAGGGTATTTGAAAAGATTCCAAGGAATTTCGAATAAAATGTAAAGTATTTGAAAGATTTCAAAGTATTTTTAAAAATTTCAAGGAATTTAAAAATGATCAAGGAATTTCAAGATATTTGACAATATTTGAAATATCTTAGGGTATTTTTAATAGATTTCAACAATTTGATGTGATTATAAAGGATTTGAAAGATTTCAGAGTTTTTTTTTCTTAAAAATTTCAAGGAATTTCAAGAAAATTATTCTTTTTTTAACTGAACATGTATATGTTTTTAATTGAATATTTCATCATTTCAGTTGAAATTTCATCTTTTTGGTTGTTAATGAACTTTTTTAACTTAAAATTTAAGTATTGAATCTTCGCTTCACAATTTCTCTTTTTTAGTTAAAAATTCATATATTTTGTTCAAAATTTGTCGTTTTTGGTAGAAATTAATCTTCTCGTTTGAAAATGTATCTTTTTGGTTGAAAATATTACTACTTGATTAAAAGTTAAACTCTTTTGTTAAAAATTCATCTTTTTGGTTTAAAATGCATCTATTCCAGTTAAAGATTCATGATTTTAATTGAAAATTCATCACTTTGTTTAGAAATCTATTTTTTTTTCTAATTAATTTTTCTTGTTGAGAACTAGTTTTTTCTTCAAACTGAAAATGTACCTATTCTAATTGAATATTCCATAATTTTAGTTGGAAAATCATCTCTTTGGTTAAACATTAATTTTTTAACTGAAAATTTAACTACAGAATTTTTGGTTGTCAATTTTTGTTTTGTTTTTAGTTTAAAATTCCTGTATTTTGTTGAAAATGTGTCTTTTTCGGAAGAAATTAATTTTCTTGGGTGAAAATTCATCTTTCTGGTTAAAAATTCAACTACTCCAGCTAAAGATTCATCATTCTAGTTAAAAATTAATTTTTTTGGTTTTAAAATTCAACCATTTCAGTTGAAGATTAATAATTTTTGTTGAAAATTCATGAGTTTAGTGGAAATTTAATTTTTTTAACTGACAAATTAACTATTGCATTTTTGATTGACAATTCAAGACTTGCAGTTAAATATTCATAATTTTAGTTAAAAATTCATATTTTTTGTTGAAAATAATACTACTTGGTCGATAGTTAAACTCTTTTGTTAAAAATTCATCGTTTTGGTTTAAAATTACTATATTTCAGTTGAAGATTCATAATTTTAGTTGAAAAATTATAATTTTTTATTTGAAAATTTAACTATTTTTTTTTTAAATTAGTTATTTTATGGCTGAAAATTATTCTTTTTTTAACTGAACATGTATATGTTTTTAATTGAATAGTTCATCATTTCAGTTGAAATTTCATCTTTTTGGTTGTTAATGAACTATTTTAACTTAAAATTTAAGTATTGAATCTTCGCTTGACAATTTCTCTTTTTTAGTTAAAAATTCATATACTTTGTTAAAAATTTGTCGTTTTTGGTAGAAATTAATCTTCTTGTTTGAAAATTCATCTTTTTGGTTGAAAATTTAAGTTAATAATTTAGACTTATAAAATGGAAGCTTGACCACTTTTCAATTCAATAATTTTTAATTAAATGCCATTACATTAGAAAAGTACACATTTTTTATTTAAACTTTTATAAATTGAGCAGTTCAAAGATTTTTGGTTAAAAATTATAAATCTACGCTATACATACCAATGTTCTAAATATAAACTAAATCCTCCTTTCAAATTACATTAATACAAACGTTAAAAATAAAACATTCTCTTTCAATTCAGTACAAATCTAATTATAAAATTTTTTGCCCCCGTCCACTCAATAAAAATGTTTAACATAAAAGAGTGGCCTTTTTCAATTCGAAACAAAAAAATAAATAACCAAAATTTCATACCTTCCAACTCAATAAAAATAATAAAAATGGAAAAATTTCCCTCTTCCAAATCAGAAAAAATTGAAAACCAAAAGTGCCTCCCTTCCAATTCAATCAAAAAGTTAAAAATAAAAAATGTCCCTCTTCCAATTCAGACGAAAATGAAAATAAATCATTCTTTCCTCAAACTCAATAAAAATGTACAAAATAAAAAATTGCCTCTTCCAATTCAGAACAAAAAATAAATAACCAAATTTTCATCTCTTCCAATTCAATAAAAACGATAAAAAATATAAAAATTTCCATCTTTCAAATCAGAAAAAATTGAAAACAAAATTTTTCTCTCTTCAAATTCAATAAAAATTTGAAAAATAAAAGAATTTCCTTCTTCCGATTCAGAAACGAATTGAGCATAACAAATTCTTTTCTTAAACTCAATAAAAATGTTTGAAATAAAAAATGGTCTTTTCCAATTCAGAAAAAAAATAATTAATCAAAACTGCATCCCTTCCAACTCAATAAAAATGTTAAAAATAGAAAATTTCCCTCTTCCAATTCAGAAAAAGTGCAAATAAAACATTCTTCCCTCAAACTCAATAAAAATGTTTAAATTAAAAAATTACCTCTTCCAATTCAGAACAAAAAATAAATAACCGAAATTTCATCCCTTCCAACTCAATAAAAAAGATGATAATAAATAAAATGTTCCTCTTCCAATACAGAAAAAAAAATGAAAATCAGAATTTCACCCCTTCAAACTCAATGAAAATTTTGAAAATAAAAAATTTCCTTCTTCCGATAAAGAAAAAAATGAAAATAAATCATTCTTTTTTCATACTCAATAAAAATGTATTATTTTTTATTATTATATCATTAAGCCGTTTCCCTTTCGGGGTAGGCGTGAATTGCTCGGTGGTAAAGTAGTGATTCCGAAATTTAAGGAAACTGTAATTTTCTGATACCGTTTCTGAATGTCTATACAAATTTAGAAAATTTGCTATAAAAGTTACTGAATTTCGTTTCAGGCAACATAATTTCGTATATTATCTACTTTAGTATCTTAGGTGTGTCAGAATTTTCTGAACATTTCTAAGAGCGTGGATATTGGCAATAAAAAACCACCTACTTTTGCTTCTAACGAAATGAAGCTTTTGTTCATTCAATATCGGAGAAAATAAGTTTACTGCGTCGTTGTAATTTAACATAACCTTTTGAAGTACATTGACGCCCATGACCACAACCGCCATGCTTTGTGCGCTTCGAACACGATCGAGAAGAAAAGAGGGCGCAGTTACTAACAGCGCACTTCTTTCAGTCAAAATAACTTATATTTCAGCTACCATCCAGGAATTTAAGAAAACTGTAATTTTCTGATGCCGTTCCTGAATGTTTATGAAAATTTAGCATATTTGTCATAAAAGTTACTGATTTCCTTTTTAGCAACCTGATTTCGTAAATTTTATTTACTTTAGTATCCTAAGTGTGTCGGAATTTTCCAAACATTTCTCAGAGTGTGTATATTAGCAATAAAAATCGACCGACTTTTGCTTCTAACAAACTGAATTTTTATTAATTCAATCATTCATTTAATATCAGAAGAATTAGGTTTACTGCATCGTTATAATTCAACACAACCTTTTGAAGTACATTGACGCCCATGACCACAACCACCAGGCTTCGTCCGCTTCGAACGCGATCGATAATCGAGGAGTGCGCAGTTAGTAACTGCGCACTTCTTTCGGTCGCGATAAATTATATTTCTGCTACCATTCAGGAATTTGAGGAAACTGTAATTTTCTGTTAACGTTTCCTAATATTTATGATAATTTAGTAAATTCGCTATGAAAATTACTGAATTTCCTTTCTAGCAGCCTAATTTCGTAAATTTCATCTACTTTAGTATTCTAAGTGTGTCGAAAATTCTCCAACATTTCTAAGACTGTGGATATTGGCAATAAAAATCCACCGACTTTTGCTTCTCATAAACTGAATCTTTTATTTATTTGATATCGGAAAAATAGGTTTACTGCATCGTTATAATTCAACACAACCGTTTGAAGTACATTGACGCCCATGACCACAACCACCAGGCTTCGTCCGCTTCGAACGCGATCGAGAATCGAGGAGTGCGCAGTTAGTAACTGCGCACTTCTTTCGGTCGCGATAAATTATATTTCTGCTACCATTCAGGAATCAGGAACAAATTTACAGTTAAATATTTCAGATGTCTTGCTGCAGTGACGTCTTCACTTCATCGTCTTCTCTGCTGATCTCGAAAAAATGTATTCTGTGCCGCGAAAGTAAAAATCAGCCAGTTGAAGTACTTTGACTCAGCACTGTCACATATGGTCTGACTTGTGCTCCATTTCTGGCTCTTCGCATCGTTTAGCAGCTTGGTGTTGATGAAGGGGATCGATTTCCCTAAGCTGCTGAAGTGATAAAAAATGCCATCCATTTCGATGGTGTCTTATCAGGAGCGGATAATTTGGAAGATGCTATTGAATGACGCAACCAGCTACGTGGTTTCTTCACCGCGGGCGCTTTACCATTTAAAAGGCGAAATTCAAGCAGACATGAGCTAATGCAGTGTTAGAATAGACTCTAGGATGGTTGGCACCTGTTATCATCGTCGCAAAGATCTTTATCCAGGAAATCTTAAAGCTTAATTAATCTTCGGATGATCCTTCGTCTAAAGGAGTTCGTTATCATTGGATGAAATATTATGAAGATCTTCCTCGTCTCTCCGCAGTCAGGATACCTCGGTGGATAGGATTTCGTTCGTCAATTTGCTCTTTCGAACTTCATGGCTTCGCTGAACTTCTGAAAAAGCACATGGTGCTGTCATTTATTTGAAGACAGTTTCGCCTAACGAAAATTATTTTATTGAACTCATATTTTCAAAAACAAAGGTCGCTTCTGTTCAAACTGTTCCACTTCCTCGTCCTGAGCTATGTGTCTTAGTCTTGTTAGCTCGTCTCGTTACTCACCTCCAAAATCAACTTCACTTTGATACTATTCTACATTTGTGGTCTGATTAAATTAGCATGCTTCATTGGCTTTCAGCTGTACCTACAAGATGGACATACCTCGCTAATCGGGTCTCGGAAGTCCAAACGACCGTCCCTTCATCAGTTTGTCATCATTTTCCGGGTGTGGACAATCTAGCTGACTTCAGCTTTCGAACATTCACAGTTTTCACTCTGGTGAAATGATCCTCCGTGGCTTAAAAGACAAGAAGAGTGGCCATCATCTGTACTTGGTCCTCCAGTGAACATAGTGCCCAAGAAAGAACGTCGAGTTAAAGTCTGCGTCGCGGTTTGTGTTAATGAAGTGTGTGAGCTTCTAAATCGCTATTCACCTTAGGGCAAATTGATACGAATCACTACTTGGTGTCTCAGATTCCGAGACGCCTTATAATGTCGTTCTATCATCGCCTCTCCGACTTTAGTTGCATCAGATCTCATTTAAAGTCCAAAGATATGGGAAGAATAAGGACCAAAGTTTGATAGCTGTTGGAGAATTTAGAAACATTTCTGCATACACGCATTGATTTAGATTTTTACGTCAGTCAGAAGAAATGAGGGATTTTGATTGTTTTAACATTCAAACTACAAAGATCTGGAATGAAATAGAATCGAGATTAAAACCAAAAATTGAAAGGCACTGAACAACTTATGAACATTTCTGCACACACGCATTTATTCAGATTTTTACGGCAGTAAGAAGAAATGAGGGATTTTGATTGTTTTAACGTTCAAAGTAAAAAGATCTGAAATGAATTAAAATCGAGATGATGGTCAAATTTTAATAGCCACTTAAGAATTGAGGAAAATTACTGCACACATGCATTTATACAGATTTTTGCGTCAGTTAGAAGAAATGGAGGCTTTTGATTTTTGAAACATTTCAAGTTCAAAGATATGGGAAGAATAAGAATAAAAGTTTAACAGTTGTTGGATAATTTATAAATATTTCTGCACACACGCATTTATTTAGATTTTTACGTCAGTGAGAGGAAAGAAGGGATTTTGATTTTCTGAATGTTCAAAGTACAAATATCTGAGATGAATTAGAATCGAGATTAGAACCAAAGTTTGAAAGCCACTGAAGAGTTGAGGAACATTTCTGCACACACGCATTTATTCATATTTTCACGTCAGTCAGAAGAAACGATGTATTTTGATTTTCTGAACGTTTCAAGTACAAAGATTTGAAATGAATTATAATCGAGATAATAATCCAATTTTAATAGCCACTGAAGAATTGAGGAACATTACTGCAGACACGCATTTATTCAGATTTTTACATCAGTCAGAAGAAATAAGGGATTGTGATTTTTTCAATGTTCAAAGTCCAAAGATCTGGTTGAATGAAAATCGAGATTAGAATTAATGTTTAATAGCCACTGAAGAACTAATGAACATTTCTGCACACACGCATTTATTCAGAGTTTTACGTTAGGCATAAGAAATGGGGGCTTTCGATTTTTAAACGTTCAAAGTCAAAAAAGATATAAGATGAATTAGAATCAAAGTTTAATAGCCTTTGAAAAATTTAGGAACATTTCTGCACACACGCATTTATTCAGATTTTTACGCCAGTAAAAAGAAATGGGGGCTTTTGATTTTTTAAACGTTCAAGTCCAAAGATATGGTTGAATGAAAATCGAGATTAGAATTAATGTTTAATAGCCACTGAAGAACTAATGAACATTTCTGCACACACGCAGGCTGGAAGCGGCCACATTACGCCTGCTTCACGTGCATGCAATGGCGCGTTTTCAAGGGGGGTCGGACAAAAAAAAAATATATATTTTAAACTGAAAATCATGAAAATTTGTTTTATCCTGATGTTTAAATAAAATAAAAATATATTATAAATAACTATAAATTAAACAAAAATTATGATTAGGAATAAAGCAATTTTTTCAACAATCATGGCGGTATTTTTCATGAATTAATATATTAAAATAAATTAAATTCGAAGTAATGACAAGACACCGCAAAAATTAAATATAATATGAAGGGTTATAGTATAGATGTAGATAGCCAACAAAATCGGAATTTGTTAAGAGAGCGAAATAACGCTCTATTGTAGGCAGCTGTAAACAATAAATCTATTCATTTATAACTCTTGGAGACTAAATTATTCTGACACTTTAGGACTTTGACTATGCTGTGTTAACGAGGTTATGTTCGTTAACGATTTTACACTTCGTCAATTTTTCTTTCATCCAATAATTTTAGTAGGATTTTCTTTGCAAAATTAACTGGTGCACTTAGACGTAAATCATGACTCAACTGTTTATATTTTGTCTGAAAACTGCGATTAACCGGATTTACGGTAAATACGGGAAATTTGGCATATTTGGTTATTTACGGTCACTGCCCATATATACCAGTGCTCCCAATTTGGCTCCCAACTTGGCAGTGATGCTAATAGACCGTGAATTTTTCAACTGCGCAAGCGTTGCGTTGGAAGGAGAAAGCCACGTTATTGGCCGTAATACGCGCGCTTATTTTGAATGCTTCAAATGCATTTTTATTTTCTAGTCGAGAAATTATAATAATTTATGTTAATATGGATCATATATGTTACTGCAATAACTATAAGATCCATGATAATACAGTATTTTATCATTATTACAATGAAGAATGTAATGTACTTAATGTCCGATTAAAATATCAAAGTTCATCTAAAAATAGGAAATGAAATTTTTAAATTTGAAAAAAATCTTATTTTGACTGACGGTGTGTATAATGTGTATTAAAATTGAAGATGAAAAGTTCTTTTTGGAATTTTTACTATAATTTTTTTTTCGACGTTTTCCCCTCTAGATCCGTGATTTTCTGCAATAACAGGGGCACCTCTTGTAGGATATATCACGGTCTTAGTTGATTAGAAGGTATCAGTTCTTCTATAATCAACTCTGGGTCAAATAGTGTCAAAAATATTTTTTTCAATCAGACCCTTACTGTGATTGTGAATTCTCTTTAATTCTACTCAATTCATTAAGGTTTTTTAAAGAATTTTTTTAATGCACCTTAATTCTTTTGAACTCACCTTGAAGTCGTATGTATATATTATTGAGTACATTAAAATTCTTTTGAATAGTTGTTAATTAATTCACAATTGAATAAATTCTCATGTGTTGCACAAAATTAAGTCGCATTCAAAAGAACATTAGTCACTTTTTGTCACTTTTTTCAAGAAAATCAGGCTGCGGTAATGCGATTCCTCTCGTACTAAAAACCTTTCAAAAACTAGCCACTATCATTTGAATATTACACGTTTGTCATTAAAAAGACTTGTCAACTATGTCTCGAAAGTGACTGAAGAAGTTAGTCAAAATAGGATCTTAATGTTTTAAAATCTTTGAATTTTCTGAAATCCCTAAATCCTCTAGATTCTCTGAAATCCTCGAATATTTGGAATTGCTTCAATTCTCTGATTTCTTTGAAATTCTTAAATTCCCTAAATTCTTCAAATTTTGTAAGTCACTCAAATTCTCAACATTCCGTACATTTATCAAGATCCTTGAATTTTCTGAAATCTTTGAATCCCCAGGATTCCCTGGAAACCTTGATTATTTGGAATTGCTTGACTTTTCTGAATTCCCTGATTTCTCTGAATTTCTGAAATTTTCTGAATTCTTTAAATTCTCTGAAATCTGTATATTTTCTAAATTCCTTAGATTTTCTGAAATCTTTGAAGCCTGTAGATTTCCTGAAATCTTCGAATATTTTGAATTGCATGAATTTTCTAAATTCCTCAATTTCTCTGAATTTCTGAAATATTGCATTTTCTGAAATCCTTAAATCCTCTAGATTCTCTGAAATCCTCGAATATTTGGAATTACTTCGCCTTTTGCGTCTCCTCCTTTCCTGGCTAAAAATTGTATTTAACTACATTTGGCCGCATTGCAATATTATTGTTGATGGCCTTGTTGAAGGAAGAAGAGATTTTTTCAACGAAAAATCTTTGAAACGTACCCCAATTATTCATGTAAAAATTTTAATAATTGACCGAACCTTGTTTGCTTATCGCTTCCTTTCAATTGGCGCTAGAAGGATAAGCATGGTCTAAGTGCCCCCGCTTGGATGGAGATAAACTTACACCAAGTATCAACTGTAAAGAAATGTTCACAGAGGTTATAAACAAATCTTGAAAAACTGAATAATCAATTTTTCTCGGCAACGACATAACCGATCTTGATGGTTAAAATATATGTTATACACCAAACATTTTTCCCTTATCTCACAAGTATCACGCAGTGCCACCCACAATAGGCCTCTCTCGGATGGAGGCCATGGTTCAGTTGGGAGTGGCAATAGGACCGGACCGAGGCGATGACCAGGCAATGTCCCCAGACAAACGCGAGAACATCGATTCAAGTGGTCGGACTAGCTCAAGAGAGACATCCTTACCTGTTGGCTAAAAGCTCACCAATGCGAAGAAGATTCATGTAGAGGTTACATGACCTTTGGGTCAATATGGAACCGGAATATGCTCATAAAACACCTCAGTATTTAAAAGATCAGATATCCTTTTTGCTCCAAAACGGATATGAAGCTCTTTATTGGCTAGAAGATGAGCAATATCCTCCAGTGAACATACCACCCCTTCCTGCAAGACCGCCTTTGCAGATAGCCGATTATATCAACATGAGAAGTAGGAGATCAATCCACAAAAAAGTCTTCCTCATGATGGAAAAATTATCTGAAGCTAATGGAGCTTTTCACGATTTTCTCCCCGAAGATGTTAATCTCTGGAATCTGAACTGTTTAGTTCACAAAAAGGCGGTCGCCCTGCTTAAGGACAATAGAAGTAACGAGACATCAGTACCCCTGAGTAAGACTCGCAAGCGTATTGTACAGCTTCAGTTTGAAATTGAAACGGCGAGACAGCATGCATCAAATTTTCAGTGCGTGATTAGCTACATAACATCAAATAAAAAATTCAATCCAAAAGTTAGGGCACTTGCTCGAAACTAAAAAAGAGAAAATCACACGCTGAACGAGTGTCAACTGTTGCCCAGCAAGCAGCACTGGACGCAAAAAATTAGATCTCTTTCAACAAAGAAACGGCGCCTTGAATGGCAATTAAAGTGCATTTAGAAAAATTCCACCTTTTCTACTCATCCTTCCCATCTGTTCAATGGAACGTAACGTGCCGTTAAAAATCCGCCTAGCCGAGAAGAGATTTAAGTCTTCTGGGAGGAACTGTATAGACATACTTAGCAGCTGAATAAAGAAGCTTCAGATATATCATTCTTTCGTAACTTCTGCCAAAGGCAAAGGTTGCAAGGTCCAGAGGTAGAGTGTCTACTAATTACTGCGAAATAAGTGAAAAAAGTTATTGCTGGACCTGATAACATTTTAGCGCCAGGGCCAGATCAAATCAACAACTTTTGGTGGAAGAAGTTCACTTCTACACACCAACATCTACCTTTCATATTTGCTACTTTCTTGAACGGAGAACTACCCAACCCGCAGTGGCTACTGGAAGTGGTATGAAGTGCAAAAGTTGATTGATAAGGGAATGAATAAGGGAATGCATGTGAGACTGAATGAGGGAATGATTGTGAATAAGAATGAGGGAATGAATGAAGGTATTAATGAAGAAATCGATAAAGGAGTGAATGAAGAAATTAATGAAGAAATAAATGAAGGAATGAATAAAGGAATTGATGAGGAAATTAATGAGAGAATGAATGAGGGCACGCATGTGAGAAAGAATGGGGGAGTGATTGTGGGTAGGAACGAGGAAATGAATGAAGGAAGGAATAAAGAAATAAATGAAGGAATTATTGAAGGAATAAATGAAGGATTTAATGAAGAAATGAATGAATAAATGAATGAAGGAATGAAGAAGGGTATAAATGAGGGAAGGCATTTGGAAATTAATTAGGGAATGCTTGTGGGTAAGAATGAGGAAATGAATGAAGGAATTATTAAGGGAATAAATAAGAAAATGCAAATGGGAATGAATGAAGGAGTTATTGAAGGGATGAATGAAGAAATAAATGAAGGAGTTAATAAAGAAATAAATAAAAGAAGTAATGAAGAAATAAATAAATAAATGAATGAAGAAATAAACGAAGGATTGAAGAAATGAATGAGGGAATAAATGAGGGAATGCATATGAGAATA
The DNA here is from genome assembly GCA_011634705.1 of Andricus grossulariae. NCBI lineage: Eukaryota > Metazoa > Arthropoda > Insecta > Hymenoptera > Cynipidae > Andricus > Andricus grossulariae. The sequence goes on along the minus strand of JAABKJ010075445.1, from coordinate 195,421,123 downwards.
AATGAGGGAATGGTTGTGGATAAGAATGAGGGAATGAATGAAGCAATAAATAAAGGGATGAATGAAGGAATAAACGAAGGAATAAATTGAGGAATTAATGCAGGAAGAAATAAAGGAAGTAACAAAGAAATGAATGAATGAATCAATGAAGAAATGGATAAGGGAATAAATGAGGTAATGAATGTGAGAACAGATAAAGGAATGCATGTGGAAATGAATAAGGGAATGATTGTGGGTATGAATGAGGAAATTAATGAAGAAATTAATGAAGGAATGAATGAAGTAGTGAATGAAGGAATAAATGAAGGAATTAATGAAGGAATAAATAGAGGAAGTAATGAATAGATAATGAAGGAATGAGTGAAGGAATGGAGGAATGAATAAAGGCACGAATAAAGAAATTAATAAAGGAAGGAATGAAGGAATAAATCAAGGACGTAATGAGGAAATTCATGAATGAATGAATAAGGGAATGAATGAGGGAATGAATGCGGGAATGAATGTGAAAATGAGTGACGGAACAGATTGGGAAATTCATTTGGAAATGATTGTGGGTAAGAATGAAGGAATGAATGAAGGAGTTAATGAAGGAATAAATCAAGGAAGTAATGAAGAAATGAATGAATAAGGTAATGAATGAACGAATTGGGACACTGTATAGGTTTTGAAACTGAGTTAGTTGGGACACTGCATAGTTTGGGACACTACTTAGTTTGGGACACTATATAGGATGGGACATTGTCTAGTTTGAACACTGTATACGTTGGAAAACGACAAAGGTTGGGACACTGTATAGTTTGGGACCCTGAATAGATTGGGACACTGTATAGGTTTTGAAACTGAGTTAGTTGGGACACTGCATAGTTTGGGACACTACTTAGTTTGGGACATTATATGGGCTGGGACATTGTATAGTCTGGGACACTGTATACGTTGGAAAACTACATAGGTTGGGACACTGTATAGTTTGGGACACTGAATATATTGAGACACTTTATAGGTTTTGACACTGAATTGGTTGGAACACTGCATAGTTTGGGACACTATTTAGGTTGGGACACTATATAGGATGGGACATTGTATAGTCTGGGATACTGTATAGGTTGGGAAACTACATAGGTTGGGAAGAAAATGGCCTCTTCTAATTCAGAATGAAATAACAATAATTGCTTTCGTTCCAAATCAATAAAGATTCAACAATAAAAAGTTATCCTTCACTCAATTAAGAAAAACAATTTAAAATCAAAAAGTGCTTTCCTCCCAACTCGATAACAATGTGAAAAATAAAAAAATTACCCTCTTTCGATCGAGAAAAATGATTGAAAAGAAAAGATTCGGTCTCCTCTCAAGCTCAATAAAATTGCTAAAAAGAAATGCCTTATGCAAATCAGAAAAAAATGAAAATTTTAAGTATTTAAGGTAATACATACTTTGCAGGGTGCAAACTTTGTTTTCAAAATTCCCTGAATTTTTCTTCACCAATTTTTTATTTTCCCTGACCATTAACCATCAAATAGCAACATTTAAATCTGTTAATATTTATAACATAGGATCTTTTACAAAAAGAATGAAACAATGATTGAAATATAAATTTTATATTTTAGAATTTATTTATTTATTTTAAACAAAGAAGTGACATTTTCACCATAAAAGGTGATTTTTTAATGAAATTCTCGTATCTTCAACAAAATAATTAAATTTTCAATAACATAATTGAATTTTCAACATTAAAAGATGAATTCTCAAGAAAAAAGTGTGATAGTTGTTATTTCAAGCCAAAAAGATACAATTTCATTCTTAAGCAAAAGAATTTTAAAACCAAAAAAAACAACATTTTCACCAAATAAAGATTTTTCAGTCAAGAAGGAGAAAAAAGTTCACATAAATTGTTGAAAATTTAAACCAAAAGACTGAATTACATAAAGATTGAATTTGAATTATTTTCAATTAAGTCACATAAACTGATTCTGTTTAAAATTACATTTTGTCGAATTAGTTAAAAGATTATTAATAAATACAAATTTAATAAAAGAATGGTAAAATTAAAAATAATATTTATAAAGTGAAAATTATTTGAAAGTTTCATTGAAAATAATGTTGTCATGCATTTTATGTTGTGAGCTGATTAATTAAGTATTAGCTGATTAATTTCTTTTCATATGATATCGAATTACATAAAGATTGAAGTTTAATATTCTTTAATTAGTTACCATAAATTGATTTCTCACTTTAAGGTTATGTATTTGAATATTCGCTATAATTTTCATAACATTTTTTAAAAATATCTTCATTATAATTATATAATTTTTTTAATGTTTGCGATGATCTGAAATGATTTCATGTATTCAATTTTCAAAATATAATGTACATATGTTTTGATTTTTTATAAAATTTACATAAAAGGTTATTATTATTTTAAATTTTAATTAATGCAATTGAAAATTGCAAAAATATGAATTAAAAATCAATTGAATATTTCAATGAAAACATTTGTGTAATGGTTTTTATGTTTTGAAACGATTGATTAATTATTGATTCTGTTGGAACTTAAATTTTATTAAACTTTTTCAAAGCTTATTAATATATCAAAATATACAGAAATGAAAGTTAAAATTAAAAAAAAATAACATGTAAAAATAATTTGATTGTTTCGCTGAAAATAATTGTTGGAGGGTTTTCATGTTGTGAACTGTTTAATTAATTATTATCTGATTAATTTTAACCACAATATTGAATTACATAAAGATTGAATTTAAATTGTTTTAAATTCAGAAACTTAAATTGATCATTTACTTTGAGGTTATGTAATTGAATACTGGGTATAATTTGCATAATAAGAGTTTATTTATATTTGAAATAACACTATTTCAAGTACACAAGAACTCCAATATAAGGCCGACTGATTTAGTTCTTCCTAAAACTGCTGGCCCACGCAGTTTTTTCAGCGCACAAGCAGTGTCAACAATGCGTCGCCATCACGCACCATTCGTCCAACGACGAATTTAGTGCCACGGCCACTGCTAGGCAGCCCCCGAAACTGGCCTTATATTGGAGTTATTGTGTACATTATTTTTAAAACGATTCTGATATTGCGAAACAACTGTCTGCATTCAATTTTCAAAATTATATGTGAATATGTTTTTAGTTTTTCTGAAATTAGTATGGAAGGTTACTAATAGTACAAGACATAACATTTCTGATGCAGACATCTTCAATGTTAAGCTGCTTAATACTCGGTGCATTGTAATTTTTGGCGGTCTGTTTGAATTCCCAGCTGAACCGAAATCAAAGTTTTCAATTCTCGTATTTAGAGTTTGCAATGTAAAGTATTGTTTAATGAAAAAGAAACGTGTGTATAAGAGACCTCGTGATATACATACATATACCCTCTAGAAGGTCGTACATCAAGTCTACTGTCACATTTTCCGTTGTATGAAAGCCATTGACTTTGTTGAACACACATTGTTCCTTAATTCCACTTTTAGAAACATCTGCCTCTTGTACATCTTTTTCGTAATTTCATTTAGTTCTCAATTTTGAATCGTCTTCCACGCACATTTCGGAGGATTCTTTCGAAGTGACTTTGCAAATTCTACAAAAATAGTTTGCTTTAAAAGATTCAACGAAGCCAAATATTCCATTCTAACCCAAATTGTCACCCAAAACTAACACTTATTGAAAATTGATACGTTTCACGCCACCGTCTATATTTATTAAAATTCCTTCAGAGTTTGAAAAATTCAATTCTTTGATTAGTTTTTGAAAAACCTTCTCATTATCACTTTTTTTTTAGCCTTGGAACGCACGAGGGTACAAAAAAGAATACTGTGTAATCGAGAAGCTATGTGCGGGGCGAGACAAGCAATTGTTGCGTAAATAGCTGCAAATGTATTATCTCCAGCATGACTACCCAACGGATTTATCACCTCTAAATCGTCAAAAAAGATGTACAATGGAAAAATATTATCGTTTATGAATTGTTGAGAGTATTAGGTTTTCCATAAATCAGCCTGAATTATATTTGTTATAATATGCGATTTTTCACTCAAATTTCTTATATACTCCATTATTTGACGAAACAATCCAGGTATTTTCAGAAAAATGTTGAGGCTTTCACGTAAGGGAATGTATACACCCTACAATTTTTCGGCACAAAAATCATGTCATTATTAACAAGTTTTTCTGTAAAAGTTGTTCTCACTTCGATTTTTTTGAAATCAATGAGACCCTTTTTTCTCAAAAGTTGAAATCGTTTGGATTCAGTTTCCACATCCTCAAATATTGAATCGTATTTATCGAAACATTTTTCGATTTTCCTTAATGAAGAATATGTAATTTTCTCATTTTTGAATATAGTTAGAATGTCCTTTTTCAACGATGGTATATATACTTTGCACGTAAAATCATGAATAAAATCAATTACAACGTCAACTATTTTTCTCGGTTTTTTCGAAAATCCAAAATTTCCCCATGTTAATTAAATGGGATTTTGAAGTGCCCGGTGGCACGTGTTAATATTCGACTTTCAAAAAAAAAATAGGGATTTTCTTTCTCCGGAAATGGAAACTTTTTTGGGGGGGGGCTTGCCCTCTAGGGTGAAACAAAATTTTGCAATGCATTTTTAGACCACCCTACTGGACACCCTGTTTAATTCAGACAAAGTTTATAACAAGTATTTCTTTTGTCCATTCTTTTGAAAACCCAGCTTTTCCCTTTTAAAATCCCATGTTAATTTCAATAGCCCCGGGGCGCGGATTAACGTTGAAAAAAATGAAAAAAATACAGATTTTCTTTTTCCGGAAACCGAAATACAATTTTTGGACGACCCTACTATTGCGCAAACATTTGTTTTTATTTTTAATTAAGATTGAAAAGAAATTCATTTTTTCATGAATAATTTTTGCAAAATAAGCAAGAAAAAGATTCACAGTTAAAAAAATAAAATTCCAAATCACAGCATACCTTAAATCTCTATTAAATTCTTGAACCGGATTATAGAAGACATTTTTTTCCTCGACTAAGATTTCTGCTTTGCCTTCTTTGAGAATATTTGTATTTTTCTCCTCTGATTCTATCATGGAATCTTTATTTTCCATTTCATTAACAAAAGAAAACTGCCAAAATAGAGGTTAGGTTTTAGGATATGCACTTTCCTTATTTAAACGAAATATACCGGAAATCAAAAAATTTTTGTATCACAGATTAAGATGCCTAACAAAGTACTTGATTCGTTTCTTCAAACAATTCTTCAAAACAATTCTTATTCACAAATTTTCCGGCGAAATCGGTGAAATCAAAACACGTGCGTCACAAACCGCGAAAAGGAAACATTCATGTTCTTACAAGTGTTCGTGTACACATATGCAAAGATATTTGGCATATGTGATCCCATCGGCATACAGAAATGGACTGGCTACTTCGTGGGTGAAAAGCAAATAACAATTAGAAAGAGAAGGAAGAGAGTGGTGGGCTCTGTGTCTCCTTCTGGTCGAAGGTGATTTGTCTAAAACAACTAGATATAGAAATTCTAGACCAATCACCTTCAACCAGAAAGAGACACAATCCCACCACCCTCTCCATTCTCTTTCTAATTATCATTCGCGTTTCACCCACGGAGTAGCCAGTCTATTTCTATATGAGGATGTGTGATCCAGTGTTCCCAATTTGGCTCCCCAATTGCACTGCGCATGCGTTGCACGAGCAGCCTCATTGAAACCGCAACATTCTATCAATTAAGCAAAGAGAATATTATTAAAAATGATAATAAATTGTTTAAACAATTATTTTGTTAATTTTAATTTATTATTACTTCACTCTAAATGAAAATTGGACAAAAAGCCAGAAATCTAAAAAAACCCGCATCTTTCTAGCATTATTCAAATATAATATTATTACTTATTATGATACATTGATTAAACAATCACTATCATTAACATTGATGAACTGTTACTTCCATCTAATTGAAAATTGGACAACAAATGGAAAATTTGTGAAAAAACCGCGTCTTTCAACTCCATTCTATGAGAAAATTGCTAAAAACAATAATAAATTGTTTAAAAAACTCAAGAAAATATATAGTTTTCAGTAAAAAGTAATATTTTGTCTATTAGAAACAATTTGCATTAAAGAAACCGCAAAAAAGTCATAATGAGCACCAAAAATTCGCAAAAACCATTTTTTCACTTATGGGGTTTCTTTGGGACCATATGAAACAGACTTATGGAGGTGATATTTGAAAAGTGATATTTTATTCGTGTTTCATGGCTGATTGTAAAGAGAAATGTTGAGTTTCAGCTCGATTGATATAATATTGAGGATTCTGAATAAGATTTACAAAAACGTATTTTTTTCTTATGGGAAATACAGTTTAAACTTCATGGGACTTGCGGCAGCCCTAAATATAATTCTTTTTCAAAACAAAAAAATGAATTAATATTTGGGTGGATTCGAACAAATTTGGCGGGTGTCTCGAGAAAAATAAAAAAATAATTTTTCCAATGCATTTTGGGACCACCCTATTGTACCTACATGAAAAAAATAGTTTAAAGCTATTCACGTTCTTATGCATGAAGCACTTTTAACTCCCAAGTAGGGGTAGTTTTTTAATTTTCCAGTGTTAGAAGGGGTTGAAAGGGTAAACTACTGACAAACCTGGTTACAGAATGCATTGAAGATTATTTTGAGCTTTGTTGCGTCAATTTATGTTCTTTCCTTCAAAAACTACGTTGGACGCAAAGAAAGGGGCGGATTTTCGGCTTATTTTGGGGTCCCTCTTTTATGCTTCAGATTTTAAGTCAAGACATTTTTACATTCTCATCTCAATGAGAAGGTATTGGTTTTATGTGAAAAATGACTTTCACGGATTCAATCAAATTTCGACGTTTTGAGGCCCTCTGAGTCAGAAAAAATGCTTTTTACGAAGGTGTCTGTCTGTCTGTCCGTCTGTCTGTCTGTCTGTCTGTAGTCTGTAGTATCGTGTATCTTTTTTAGTTCAAAATCCAACTATTTGGTTGAAAATTCAACTATTCCAGTTGAAGATTCATCATTTTAGTTGAATATTCATCGCTATGGTTCAAAATTGTTTTTTTTTTGTAGAAAATTAATTTCATTAAGTGAAAATTTAACTATTCTATTTTTTGTTGAAAACTGGATTTTTTTAGTTCAAATTTGAATAATAATTGCTTGAAAATTGCTCTTTTTCACTTGAAAATTCATTAGTTTGGTTGAAAATTATTTTTTTTTAACTGAAAATTTAGCTATTCTATTTTTTGTTGAAAAATTATCTTCTTTAGTTCAAAATCCAACTATTTGGTTGAAAATTCAACTATTCCAGTTGAAGATTCATCATTTTAGTTGAATGTTCATCGCTATGGTTCAAAATTGTTTTTTTTTTGTAGAAAATTAATTTCATCAAGTGAAAATTTAACTATTCTATTTTTTGTTGAAAAATGGATTTTTTAGTTTATATTTCAACAAGAATTGCTTGAAAATTGCTCTTTTTTAGTTGAAAATTCAACTATGTCAGTTGAAAATTCATTAGTTTGGTTTAAAATTATTTTTTTTTTCAACTCAAAATTTAACTATTCCATTTTTTGTTGAAAACTGATCTTTTAAGTTGAAAATTCAACTATTCCAATTGAAAATTCTTCATTTTAGTTTTATAATTAATCTTTTTTGTTTAAAATTCAACTATTCTAGTTTAAAATTTATTAGTTTGGTTGAACATTAATTTTTTTAACTGAAAATTTAACTATTCCACTTTTTCTTGAAAAATGATCTTTTTTGGTTCAAAATCCAACTATTTGGTTGAAAATTCAACTATTCCAGTTGAAGATTCATCACTTTAGTTGAAATATCATCGCTATGGTTCAAAATTGTTTTTTTTTTGTTGTGGAAAATTAATTTCGTTAACTGCAAATTTAACTATTCTATTTTTTGTTGAAAACTGGATTTTTTTAGTTTATATTTCGACAAGAATTGCTTGAAAATTGCTCTGTTTTAGTTGAAAATTCAACTATGTCAGTTGAAAATTCATTAGTGTGGTTTAAAATTATTATTTTTTTTTTTAACTCAAAATTTAACTATTCCATTTTTTGTTGAAAAATGGATTTTTTTTAGTTTATATTTTAACCAGAATTGGTTGAAAACTGCTATTTTTTAGTTGAAAATGAAACTATGTAAGTTGAAAATTCATTAGTTTGGTTTAAAATTATTATTATTTTTTTTAACTCAAAATTTAACTATTCCGATCTGTGTAAAGAAGAAAAGCAGGGTTAGCGGTGGAATTATGAGAGGGATTAGAGATTGATTGTAGGAGGAAGTTTATGCCGGGTGAGAGGGGAGATAGTGCAAATGAGGGCAGTGAAGATAGGGGGGATGATGTGCAAGTTTGTGACAGTATACCATGGGGATAGGATGGAAGGGATTAAGGAAAGGGTATAAGACTTGATAGGCGAAAGGAAGGAGGATATGGTGGTACTGGGAGGGTACTTCAATGCGTAAATTTTAAGGGAAGGGGGCCTCTATAGAGAAGAAGAGAGCTTTGAAAGGAGATCGAAAGATGACGTAATAAATCGAGAGAGTATTTCTAGAAAACTTTAGGAAAAAATTTTATTTATTGATTTTTAAGCGATTTTAAAGGATTGTGCGGTTGGTTATTCACAATTTGCACTGATGGTCTAATAAGAGATCGGATTATCAGTGTAATTCCAGATCAAAGTTTAAAAAATCATTTATTAAGAAAAGAGAATTTGGATTTGACAACATGTACAAACATGTGCAAGACAGCCGAATTAGCCAATACGTCAACGCAGAAAAAGCTTTTTGTAAATTAAAAGAAGTTATCATTGAATATCCAGCTTTTAGATATAGTGATGTTAATAAAACTGCTCACCTGAGTCGGAAAGAATTAATATTATCTATAAAAAAAAAAATAATTGCCAGGAAACAAATCCAGAGCCAAGCTTCTCGTGGATGGATGTATAGTCATGTACCATGGTCGTGATTGGTGGAACATCTATAATGAGTCTAGAAGAATTTTGTTATTGGCTGCCCGTGATTTCGACAGAAGACTGGTGTTCGCGTCCGACGTCTCATTGCAAAATTCATTACTCTTATTTTGAATGCCGACTTGGCACGACTTTGCTCCAAATTATATTTTTGATTGATTTAAAAAAAGTAAAAGTACAATATTGATTAGTCGACAAATGGAAAAAGGTTATTGACGGTATGCTAATCTTTTGTTTTGTCAAGTACCGATCACCATAAAGTTTAAGGTGCTGGAAATAATAATTTAAATGACGCACGTACTAGACTGCTACAATGCCAGCATTATTTCTGCTCGCGGAGGATTGCTGGCGCGTATGCATACTCTGTGGTGCCAGAAACGGGGACATACCATCTCACATTCGGCAAGTCTCTCTGCGGCAAGTCACAACTGCGGCAAGTCACAACTGCGGCATCTCTACCCAGCGGCATCTCTCCCTCATGGCATTTCTCTCATTGAAATCGATAATTGGTTTAATAGCGGATTTTTAAATTGTTTATATGATTCAAAGTCAACTAATTTCTTGCAAAAAAGTTTGCTGATGCTTATCGAGTATATGTTTATTTCTAAACCGGTAGAAATCACGAATATTAACCGGAAGAACTGGGAGAAAGCCGGGAGACAAAGATTGAAAAAATAGTGGCCACCCTGATGTATCATTTCAATAAATTTATATTATTAAAATTCATAATATGCATTGGTATTAAAACAAAAGTATTTTCATTTCTTGTTTTTATAATTAAAAAGAAGTGCGCATCCTATTAAGAAAAATTGTTGTTAAACATTTTATGACAACTTGTGTCGGGTTTCTATAAATTTCATTTGTTTATTTTCAATGTTTTTTTTACGATTTCAACTAAAAATACGCATCTCAGCGTAAGGTGGTTCTAAGCAAATTTGTAGATATAATTTAGGCGACAAATTTTGTTAAATAAAATGTTAATTTTTTTATTTTCAGTATATTTTTATGACAAGAGCTGATAACAAATTTGTAGATATTTTTTTGTTGAACAATTTTTGTCTTTTCATGTTTTTCGTCTCTGGTGTCGTTTTTTCCAAAAACGTAATTTCTTTATTTTTAATCTTATTTTTTAGGAATGAAAGAAAATCTACTTCTCCTATCTAAAAATTATTGATAACAAATTTGTAGATCCTTTTTGGGCGAACAACTTTTGTCTTCTAATTCTTTTTCGTACCTCGTGTCGTTTTTCGAAAAATTTAATGTTGTTATTCTTAACCCTAATTAGTCACACGGGGTGAAATTCACACCAACAATTTTTCGAGATTCTCGTAGAGGAGCTCGTTACCTTAACTTCACCGTTTAAAAAAAATATTTAAACAATTAATTTTGGTTACAAAAACTAAAAGATCATCTTTTGCAATCCTTAAATAATACCTAGCCATTTTTTTTTAGATTTTTAGGACTCATTTGCATCCATTGTGATTATTATGCGGTGCTACTGAAGTGTGCACCCAGAAAAAATTTTATTAGAATCAAAGAAAATTTCGTTAAATCAAAGAAATTCTAGTATTGATATACGGTCAAAGAAACATTTGTTTGATTTAAAGAAATTTTTTGTTAAATTTTGTTATTTGATTTAAAGAAATATTACGTTAAATTTTGTTATTTCATTTAAAGAAATATTTCGTTAAATTTAACAGAAAATTTCTTTAAATTAAAGAAATATTTCTTTGCTTCAAACCAAAGATTTCTTTAAATTAAAGAAATATTTCCAGAAAACTTATATTTATATTTATTTTTACAATTTTATTTTAATTGGAAATTAATTCTAAATAATTGTAAAATAAATGTAATAATTTTTTTCAAAATGAAATATCCCATGATTTTAAAAGGACAAAATTATTTTAAAGGTCACCGGAGCAAGCATCCTCGTTGGAGTGATCATTTTCTCCTGGAAAAAATTCCGCCATATCCGGATAGAACAAAATAACGTCACTATCGCGTGAATGCCTTAATCGTGCTGCACCCCAAACTTCATCATCATCATTACTTTTCATACTGGTGTTTGATGTGAAAAATGATGATGATGCAACTGAGAAACTCTTGAATAAATTTATTTCAGTGTGAAAAGACAAGACCAGTCAAAATTCAAAGGCATTCACGCGATACAGGATATCAGGTAAAAGACGCAACAAACCAAAATTAATAATTTTATGCAAATCTAAAAGCTAAAAAAAAATTAATGAAACTTCTCGAATTATTTTCAATCAGTTAAAAAAGTCATTCGTGCAGTTTAAAATAAAGGTATTTCAATCATTTGTTTGAAGCATTCAGAATCTTCATCTAAAGTTTTTAGTTTTATAGTTCATCGGCTTAATCTGTTCAAGAGAAAGTAATGAAAAAATTGCGTTCCGATTCAGATTTAAAAAAAAACGTCGTTTAATGTTTCCTATAAATTTAAATATCTCTGTGTAATTTTATTTTTCTGACAGTTTTGTGGAAATCTTTATACGTAACGAGGTTTATACACTCGAAATTCAGAAATCTTCAAAAATGAATTTACCCGTTGTGCTCATATGGGGTCCAACTGACCCCACGGGCTTTCCGCTTTTTTCCGATTGTTTCAACATCACTTATGATTTTTTTGCAGCCGAAAATATCTGGAGCTGTATTTGGAGCATTCATAATTTCAATTCGAAACTTATAGTTACATAGTCCAACAGCTCAATGTATTTAAGAGAGAAAGAGAGTAATTAAATATTTGCGTTCTGATTTAGAATTTTAAAAAAGTGTCACTAAATCTATTCTTTGACGTTTGCGTAATATATTTGAGAATGAACTTTAAAATAAATAAAATATGGTGTCACTTTAATTTTAGTCCTAAAACCCCGTATTTGCTATATTCAAATATTCCAAGCTAAAATACAATATAAAAAAATGTGGGTTGGAAGTTTATTGTGAAACGGCGTAAGGAATGGGAAGGTAGAATACATGAACTCTCTTAAATTACATGTATATATATATATATATATATATATATATGAGACATAATTTGATATGCAAAAACAGTGCACATTGACAATATATTTTTTGGAGCACGAGAGGCTAAGGACACGACACGGTGTCATACTGAATTCCAAGATTTCAAACATTAAAGTGAATTCAGAAAACAATATCCTACTTCTCGTTACTTTCTGCATCATTAATGAATGCTGAAATTTGTTGCACGTTTTCAATTTGAAACGAAACGTTGACAACAAATTGGTAGCTGAACGTGAAGTTACGTCTTTATCCTAAATCCCTTGGAAGCATCAAATTTTACGTTGAAAATTCTAAATCTTAATCATTTTAAATAAACACGCCAACGGTAACTAATCAGGCCAGCCCTCCGCGATGGTTCATTTGCCCTTTCGTGGATGGTCGAAATGAGTGAAAACAAGATGATTGTATTGACCATCCTGAAGGGATATCTTGTTTATCCCTGATAGTGAGTCTGGACTTCTTATAACAGTCAGACTGGTCATAAAAAGAGAGCCTCTCCGACTATGTCAACAAATTCTGGATGGTTCTTTAGTTAGACCATCTAAAAGAACGGACTGGCTCTCTAAATTTTGACCCTCTAACTTTGACCATCCATTTTCTCCGTGCGTACGTCGATACTTTCAGGTTAAACTGAAAAAGATTTTCAAGAAAATAGTTGAATCCTCAACCAAAACATATTAATTTTTAACAAAACATTAGTGATTTTTAACCAAAACAAGATGTAATTTCTACCAAAATAGTTGAATTGTCAACGCGAAAAGATGAATTTAAAACAAAAAAGAATGACTTTTTAAAAAAATTGTTGAATTTTCCACAAAATAACAGAATTAACTTCATGTCAGGTTCTTCCTGACATTCTCTGACTCTTCCTGATTGTCCTTGTCCAGCTTATAAATTCCCTGACTTTCTGGACTTCATTCTCCTGTACTAACCATGTAAATATATTTTTGAAAATTAAATTTTGAAAATTAGAAACAATTTACCAAATTTGAACTATAAAATATATTGTAGGTTGTCAATTTTTTTTCATGTTTAAGACATCGATTAGAGAATATTACACAGGATTATAAATTGGAAAATAAAAAGCAGCTGGAAAAGAATGTATCTGAAGAACTTGTCTTCTGCATTAAGCAGCACAACAATGCACTTAAGTTAGTATTCTATATTTTAAAAAATATGGACAGTCGTTTTATTTTATTATAATATTATTAAACTTATCATTTATGCAACTATTCTTTCAAGATATGCCGAAGATATAGAAAACATTTGAACTTTCGAAAAACCTCAAATTACAACAGGACTATTGCATTAATTAAAAAATAATTAAAACGCGAATATCTCTAAACCTCCCTAGTTTTCGGGGGGGGGGGGACCCTACTTTTTCGTAATCAGCACAACATTTTGCACAATATTCAGAAAAAAAATCCGATGGACCTAGAACGGCACACAGGATTACACCCGGCTCCTAGAACCTAGAGTATACCTGGAGCGAGCGATCTTGGCAATTTAGCCCTAAAGCGATAAACCTTTAGATTTTCTCCGAGCGTTCTCAGTGCGATTTTGTGTGCAAAGCCTACCTAAGATTTATATCTTAGGCAGTGTTAGAATCTTGCATCTTCCTCTTCAAGGAATTTGATGGGCATTTACTTCAAAGTGTTTAGTTTGACTTTGAGTAAAAATATTTAATCTTATTGTTACATTGAAGCATTACATTTGTGTTTTTGAGCAATAGCATGGTAAGATACCGTTTGACCTGGTCAATATAACCGAATGTAATACTAGAAACGATCTTTTATTCTCATTTCAAACGATTTGCAAGCAAAACGAGTAGTTGTACTGCTCAAATGTGGTTGCCAAAATCATTGATTGAGAACAATCAATTCTGTAAGAAATATCTTTCCTTCAAATAGGATTTGCCATCCTAAAGTTTTAAGCATTGAATCTAGATCTAGAGTCTTGCAAAGCCAGAGAAGAGCTCGTAGATACTCGCCCTCGCACTTCCGTCTATATTGAGAACAATAGGGGACTACCTGCGGTGCGACATACTTCAGCCTCTATGGGGACTCGAGACGTGCTAGTGCACTACTCTCGTCTCATAGGAACTCAAGGTACAAGATTACATGGAACAATTACATGAGATTTACTGTTTGAGGCTCCGACTTGAAAGAATACATCTGTGTACCGAAAAGACACCCTTCTGTCTAAAGCGAGTTCATTGACCCTCTGAGGAAAGAAATTCAACCTATTGCAAATGCAATGCATTTTTAAAGATAATTTCAACCACGCAAGGAAAATTAACCTCTTTAAAAGCAATTATAGGAATCTATCCTTCTCTTAAGATGAGATTTATAAAAAAAGCAGTCTTGAAATCTAAACGATATTAATCGATTTATCGATTACACTGGTTTACAAAAAAAAAAGGTGAGGACTATTTGACAAAACCACTTTATCCTCATGTATTTTGACGCACTGAATACGAATCCGAGGTCTATTTACCTCCATCACGTCAGGTTCAAGGTCATTTCAAGGTCGTCACGCCTTCGTGAACCCCGCACACCCCGCGCAGCTCCTGACAAGCCTACCCGCGACGCGGCGTCAATTCTCGGAAGCGGTAAACACACCCCGCACAGCGCATGACAAGCCTACCCGCGGCGCTGCGTCAGCTCTCGGAATCCGTAAATTCGGGAACGTAGGATCCGAGTTCGACTGTATTTATTTTTAAAGTTTCTTTGTTTATTGGCTTGAAGGTTATATAAATGTAATTTTTCTAAGTTTCTCGAGACTCGAAAAGATTTTGAAAGATTTCAGATATGTCAAAAAAGAATCCAGAGAATTTTAATGAACATTTGTTTATTTTATTACAAGAGTTTACACAATTTTAGGAAAATTGTTGACATTTTTCAAGGTTTTAAATTATTTTTAATCCATTAAAAACTTCAAAGATTCCTAAATATCTTTTAAACTGACTCGATTTGTCCCTTAGATTGTCTTGAAATCTCCGTGATTCGTTTTTAACAATTTTGAAAATCTTACCTAATCTCTTAAAATCTTATTTAATATTCTCTTAAAATTAATTTCTCAATCTCGAAACCTTTCCAAAATCTTTAAAAAATTTCCAAATTTTATTTTCAAATATTTTCTTTTTGTTTTCAGTTTTTTGAATCGTTTAAAATTTTTAATGTTCTTGACATTTTTTAAAAACTTCTAAATATTTTTTAAATTATGCGAATTTTTCTTTGTTGACAATTTTGGAAATATTATTGAATTTATAGGAATTCTTTCTAAAAATTTTTAACATTATAAAGTAGAACAATTTTACTTTACAATCTTATATATTCTTTTCCGAAATTTTAGGAAATCATTTGGAATTATTCACAATATTTTAAAATATTTTCTTAAAATTATTATTTAAAAATAAAAAATCAATATACATTTTCGCTGGAATCTCAACAACAAAATTTTATCATCTTGAAGGTTTTTAAATTCCTTAAAAAGCTTTAAAATCTTCAAAAATCTTTATTTTGTTTAAATTTTTTAAAAATATTTGTACATTTTTTAATTACATTAGAATCTTTTCAAAAATTCTAAAACCTGGAAATATATTTTGAAAAAATTCATAGTTTTCCTATTATTTTTTAAATACTGCAAAACTTAACAAAATTGGCTTAAAAGCAAAGCTTAAATAATAAATAAGATATTGTAACCCACTTGAAAAAGTGTTCGAACAAAAGGACGTAAAAAAGTACGTATAAAAGGACGTTCAAAAGTACTTATGAAAGGACGTACTAAAGGACGTACCGCAGCAGCGCCGCCAGCGGATTAGTTCACGGCTGGCATCAAACTTTAGCCAGCGCTTTTGCACGCGGTCGGATAGGATTGGTAAAGCCACGAAGTAGTATAAGGAGACCCCACTCCCGGAAAATTTGGACGCATGGATTCGGATTTAGTTAGTTTGCATGGCTCGTAGCGCCTCTTGCGGGAACGTGCATACATGCATACAGATCTTAATATCTGCAGACACACACATTCGTAAAATCTGTAGGCACACACATTCGTCAAATCTGTGTTTCGGGACAAGCATGTGTGTGTTTCTTTACACCCGGCTTGCACAATTGGCGCCGCCATTTGTAAATCTTGTATTTCAACGCTTTTCTGCAAGACGCGCTGCGAACGATGCAAACTAACTAAATCCGAATCTATGCGTTCAAATTTTCCAAAGGTCGCATGGGAGTGGGGTCTCCTTATACTACTTCGTGGGTAAAGCGCCCCTTCTGGCCCCTTCTAACCTCAAAAGTCAAAACACATCATGATTGTCAAAGAGGTCAAGAACGTCAATCAGGAAAGCTGTCCATACATTTCTGAAAAGGGTGTCAAAAGTTCCGAAAATTGGTAGGAAATCCTCAAAAAACAAGGGAGAATCGCGTGAATATATGGGCGTAGCAAGTGGAAGGGATAAGGAGAAACATAGTGAAAAACGTGTGCAACTGGCAGATTTTTGGCAGTTTGGCTTTTGCTGAGCAAGGGATCTTTTTTTAGAAGAGAACAGGACGAATGTCGAATTTTCACTTGGAAAGGAGGTGCGTGTGTCGGGACGCCACGGGAAGATGAATATTTGAATAATGGATAATGAGAAGTCAAAAAAGTGGTTGCTGACAGAAGTGAGTTGAGCAAGATGAGGAGATCGTACAACTCCGATGCCAGAACGACTGATGGTCTTGAAGTCACAAGACGTTTGTACAGGTTAGTTAGACAATTTTGCTCGTATTATGATCATTCAATTTTTAATCTACTTTTAAAATTGTGTTTCAACAGCTACATTTCAAATTATTTATCTGTTCTATTGGCAACGGGGAACATAACCTATATGTTGATGCTTCAAAAGTTATACATATATCAAAAATAAAAGTTTTATTTCAAAAATTGGCAAATATTCATAAAAAGAGAATAATACTAATTATTAACATTATTGGTGCAATTGCAAAATAGGAGCGTCACCTCTGTTTTGGCAGGAAATTTTTTTTTTCGGCAAACAAACTATTAGAATCTTTAATTGAAGGATAAATGACTGACAATATCATCCGCTTCAAGGAATTTTGCGACAACCTCATAAAATCTGAGGAGGAATGTCCATCAATCACTGCCAAACAGGTGAAAAAAGCACTTAAACGCACAAAGAACTTCTCCAGTGCTGGATCAGATTGTATCACGAACTTCTGGTGGAAGAGGTTTACTTCTACACACCAACATTTGGCCCGCATATTCACCTCATATTCAAAGTCGGAGACGCCCATTCCGCAGTGGATGGTGTTAGCACGCACTATACTCCTACCCAAAAAAGGCGACTTGTCCAATCCAGAGAATTACAGGCCAAAAACTTGTTTGAACACACTGTATAAGATCTTTACAGCTGCCCTTAACACGAGGATTGTTTGGCAAATTGAGCCTGTATGACGTGAGATGTACGAACAACGTGGCTCGAAAGAAGTTGTAGCAGGCTGCCAAAAGAACATGCTAATTGACAGGTGCGTCTGTAAAGATGCTGCAGCCCATCAACGCAACCTCTCAATGACCTGGATTGACTACCGGAAAGCTTTCGATTCAACCTCTCATAGACTTATCATCTGTCTGTTGGCAAGCTCGAAGGTACATCGACACATATTAAGATACATGGTGAGATTGATGCCTTTTTGAAAAACTGGATTTACTATCTCATCTGGAATTTATCGTGTGACTACAAACAACGTCATCTTCCAGAGAGGCGTCTTTCAGGGCGATACCATGAGCCCTTTGTTTCTCTGCATCACACTTCTGAATCTATCTCTCGCGCTACGAAATTATTCTGAATACCTCTGTTGCGACACTAACCAGCGCGAGGATAAGGTCACTCATGTATTTTATATGATCACCTAAAGATCTATGCCTCTGGTAAAAGCAAGCTTCAAACTGCCATAAATATCGCCAAAAAGTACACAGGAGAGATTGGGATGGACTTTGGATTGGGTAAATGTGCCAAAATTCATTTGAAGGAAGGAAAGATTTTCGGCGTTCCCGAAGACCCTGAGCTTGTGGATGTAAGTGTTATCAGACATCTTAACGCTGGAAAGACCTAGACATACCTGGGCGTGCCCTAAAGCCGCATTCAGGACTTAACATCAGTGGAGGAGTCTCTCCGAAGCAGATACAGGCATCTTCTCCGACTGATTTGGTCATCCAATCTGTCGGCGTTGAACAATGTTTCTGCGACTAACATGCTTACCGTCCCGGTTCCACTCTACTCGTTTGGGGTGGTTCAATGGACGAAGAACGAACTTAAGGCCCTTGATGTCACCACATGCGAAAACAGCTCTGCGCATGTGCACGATACCGAGACCAAGTTTTCATTCGTGGCAAACATTAACGAATTCTTGGAAGTCGCTCGTCCCACCTCTGCTCACCAAAAACATAGGGTGATACCACTCCTTACTATTCCTTCGTGGATGCAACTAACGCTTTCAACGCCTTAGTAACATCAGGATACGTCATCTGCGGTGAGGACCACTGCAAGCAATGCCCGATTGGTCGCTTTTGGCGCGCAATCAAAAACTAGTAATAAAAACGATTATCGAACTTAAAATAAATAGTTATTAAAAATCGCACAAGAATGCGCTCCAACTTTTGCCCCGGCGCAAGCACAAATAAAGGTTCGTCAACAATTAGATCACTGTAGCTCTATGAGCGGCTTTTAATTGTTTTACATTGCAGTTGTCATTTGTGTCCAACCTTTTGATATCGTGACAATTTATTACTGTCTTGATAATAATAACATGACTGAATTTCTGCCATGTATTTGTCACAAACAATGAATACACTGGAACTTGGAATTACGCACGGTTTCGGCTACTGCAAGCGCTGAAAGCGTTAGTTGTATCTGAGTTTTATATAAATAGAGGTGAAGGCTTAAGCTTCTTCCTCGCAATGATATGATTGGTCTTTGGTGCCACACTGATTAAAATAAGATGCAGTAATCACTAAAAAAACGCACCGCGTACTGTACACGGAAAAAATTTATCCGTGAAAAAGTCACGAACTTGTAGCTAGGTCTCGGATACGAGTTAAAAAAATGAAACATTACACCTTCATTTCTATGAGAAATGTATGGATAAATTTCGAAGTGTTTTACGAACAGTTCGAAAATTTCCTATGAACAGTTCCTGAAAATTTCAGACTGAAATATAAAGAGAACAAATTTTATATTCGTAACTCAGAAGATTCGAACCCTCAAAGACTGACTGCTGACTCACCAGTTTGTGAACATAAACCAGGAGTGCGTAAACACGCTCAGTCATCGAGGCCAAACAAAACACGTATTATAAAACTTCTAGCCACTCATCCAACGAGGTCGAAGCACACATACGAGTGCACACACGCACCGTGCGTTAGGGCAAGCGTGTGTGCGAGCCACGTACAGGCGAACCTACTTTCCAGTTTCCAGATTTGTCGGGCAAGCTCGTGAGTGCTCTGAGAATATTTTCCCATTCATTCGTAATATTTTTGTAATTACTCACGTAAAAAAAAGTGGTGAACCATTTTAGAACTTTCAAATCGAGTTCGTCAATTCTTTAATAATGATCTTCATTTCCACTGAGCAGAAGGACTCGTTAAAGTAGAATATCGTTGACTGATGTGTTCTAGAAGATGTTTCATGAGAATATGTATACTAGTTGTTATCTCAAACTTATTTCTTCGAGATATTCAACATGATATTTAACATGAACACGTACATAATTATATAGCTTACAGTGATTGAGATTCAGATAAATACGAATCTTATTGGTTATTAAATTGTATGAAGTGTTATAATTATATATGTATAATTGGTTTAACATAGTGAAACATACATATCTGAACCACTTGAGTACTCACCGTACATACTATTCCAATCCCGACATAGCTTATAGATGGGTAAAGAATCGTCGCTGGCATTTTTGTTGCCAGTAGATACACTAACATGAAATCTGCATGCCTAGAATTTATTCGAGTTACTCTACACAAGATTTCTTTGATAAATAAAGTGACAACAAAATTTCTCTTTCTTGTACAGCGATCATGTTGAATCGCACACATACACACATTTTTATATTCGTCACCTCTGACTAGTATTTGACTGACTAATATTTTTAAAATATTTTTTTAACTCTTTCAAGGAGTTGAATTTCACATTTTGAGTGCGAACTGCAGATTAAAGATGCATATTCTAGTTTAGATCTAATAAGGGAAGTAACTAGTGTTTATTTTCAAATTGCACGAATGTTTGCAAGCTATAAAGAATTTTAATGTATATGAAACTCGATTTCATGAAACATTGAGTATGATAAAGCAATAAAAACTATTTTCAAATATGCGTAATCTCTGTATATTCTCCTTCACCCGTCTAGCACTTAGAAGAAGACAAACAATTGAACTATTCTTTTACATACATTGTTAAGAGATGAAAACGAGAATCTTCCAAACCACCACACTTTAATTTTATCTGATAGGAATTTTGATAGTACTACATATAGTATGACAAATCATAGCAAACAATATATTTGTTCAATTATAATTTGTCTTGATCATTAGACAGGCTTGGAAGTGCTAGTCTAAATAGCTCTCGTTCAATGACTCGATGGATTCGACATAATTGCATAATTCGAATCAGTAATTTGAAACACCAAACCTCCGATTTAGAAAATATTAAAATATTGACTCTGGATGAAGTTTTGGTGCAACATAGAGATAGATTCGGTAATCGACAAGAGTGACAAGTTTTCAAGATTGAACGAACTTACATGAAGTTAAGTTTAATCTCAATTGGGTGACCTTCATCGTCCGAATAGATCAATTATATAATTCCATTCAAAGTACTAAAATCAATTCACAAATATAAATTGGTATGATCTACTCATCTGGCAAAGTAGACTCCAAAATTTTCTATTTTCTTTCCGATTTTTAGGTTAGACTGTTACAAATAATCAAACTTTAGCATTTTATATTTTGTTTCCTTCCCAAATTCTGGGAGACACGACCTCCACTTAATTTTATAATTTCCAGTCTCTTATAAGAGAGAGACTGGAATAAGTGGGTAAAGGACAACAAATATAGAAAATGTAGCATAATAAAATCGAACCCCTTAAGATGGCCAGGTCGCCTGTCCGAGGAGATCAAGTCGATCAATATGATATGACCAAATCGACCCTTTCTGGTGAGCGATTCGACCCTTTATAATGATCAGTCCGCCCTCTATGATGACCAATTCGACTCTCTATGGCGCTTGAGTTGACCGTTCGAGATGACACCAAGTCGACACTCTCAGATGATCGATTTGAACCTCTTGTTTTAACCTTCTAGAGAGCCATCTTCAAGGGCTGTCCTATAGTTGACGCTGCAATATAGTCTGTTTGCACATCTAGATGGCCCAACTGACCTTTCATTTTTCTCCGTGCGGTGTCACAGACCGTACGATCATTCAGGGTAACTTTAGTTATCGAAAAGTTCACATGAACTCTCAAGATTTTTGGAAATTTTTGGTTATTCATGGTAACTTGGGTTATTGGCCAATAACCAAAGGTACCATAAATGATCGAAAGTTTTGGGCAGTTTTTCTCTCAAGGGAGAAAAGTCACGGCACTTTTGCTCCCTAAGGAGAAAAAGTAAAGCACTTTTGCTCCCTTGGGAGAAAAATTACAGCACCTTTAATCTCTTGGGTTGAAAATTCAACTATATGGTTAAAAATTCATTTCTTTGTTTCAGATTCATCATTTTAGCTAAAAATTCCTTTTTTGAACTGAAAATTTAGCTAATCCATTTTTTGGGAAATATTTACCTTTTCAATAAAAAAATGCAATCTTCTTGTTTGAAAATTTATTTTTTTGGTTGCACATTTAACTATGGCGTTGAAAATTCATTTTATAAGTTTGAAAATTCGTTTTTTTACTTAAAACAACTATTCTATTTTTCGTTAAACATTGATCTATTTTAGTTGGAAATTTTTGTACTTTGTTGAAAATTTGTCTTTTTTAGTAGAAAATTCATCTTTTGGTTTGAATTTTAGTTAAAATTCCATTTCTTTGGTTGAAAATATAACTATTTTGTTGGAAATAAATTTGCATTAAAATGGGTCTCAGCTGCCTGCTCCGCGGCTTTGTAAAGGAACGCTCCTTTGCCAACCATCTCGTGATTCCTGACCATTTTTGGGAGAGGATCTTCTCCATTTGCAACGATGTAAGCTGTACTTAGAACAATTCGGTTATGAAGACATTGGATATTCAGAAGTCCGCCTTGACGGCGTGAGATTTATGGGGACATACCATCTTACATGCGGCAAGTCTCTGGGGCAAGTCACAACTGCGGCATCTCACATCGCACCCCTGTAACTGGGCAAAGAAATAACGTTGGTCAGACCCCTACCCTTGTTCCAACGTCTCATTGGGGGGGGGGGCGAAGGCACCCCTGTGACGGGCAATCCCTTTCCATAAGTGAGAGATGCCGCAGTTGTGACATGCCGCAGAGAGACTTGCCGCATGTGACATGATATGGACCCGAGATTTATAATCGCGGAACAGACGAATTGATATGCAAGCTTTTATGCATATGCATAATAGGGTGACCAGAGAAAAACACTTTTGGTTTTCTTAGGAGCGAAAGGCAAATAACGGTAGTGTATGCGATTGTAAAAGCCAGGTTTTTTATTTTTTTTTATTTTAAACAATATTTAGAGGTGTCCCATCGCCTTTGAAGTTCTTATGTAATTAACATGGACAAAACCAACTTTTTTTTCATTTAAGATTTTAACCACAAAGTATCCACTTTTTAATTTGTACTTTTAATATGTTGTTTTTCAGGTCCTCATAATCCACATAAAAGCATTTTTTTCGATTAAAATTTCATAACAAATATTAATTATGGTTGCTTGAAAAGTGCTATTTTCACTGTTTTCTACTGTTTTCAATGCCTAATAACGGACCTAATAATTTATATCTTATACTGAAATTTTAAGAATGTTTTCCTCGAAGGTTGAAGATCACATTTTCTGAAAAAGCAGATTGGAAAAAATATAAATAAGCCTGCAATAATGAAAACAAATCTGAGTAATTTTTTTAAATTTGACAGGTCTACGATTTAAGCTCTTTAATTTTCGGGGCGGAGCGTTCATCAGCTCGACCATAAAAGTCAATCACAATGGGTCTTGACACCATAAACTCATAAAGCAGACCCTTTTACGGCAAAGCTTTCGATAGTTATATTTCCCTTTTTCAGAAAAGTGAGTAATAATAACACTGGTTTACAAAAACTAAAGTGAGGACTATCTGACAAGACCACTTTATCCTTATGTATTTTGACGCGCTGAATACGAATCCGAGGTCTATTTACCTCCATCACGTCGTACTTTGTATCGGTGAGGTGGTCACGTGGTGTAGATTACAAAGTGGGGATACGCTAGTCAAGGCAGAGGGTTAAAGTAAGTCTGGTTTCAACATTTTTGAAATGTTAAGTTCAATTGTCAACTTTTTGAATGATGAAATCATTCAGTTTACAATGTGTAATTCTATATATGCTGTTTTTTGAAGACTTAAACAATGAAATATTAATAGCGTACTATTTTCAGTTTAAAAATAAATTTAAATTAATAGATTCATATAATTAAACGCTTCTATTCAATTTCAAATCATATTCAAATATTATTTCAGGCTAAAATATTCAATTTTTAACCCATTAAAATTGTAAATTTTTAATTAAAGAAAGTAACCATTTTGTAATGCTGAGCAATGTTTGACTATTTATGTAAAATGAGAAATTATGAATCAAATATTCAATTTGAAAGTTAATTGTTTGAAACAGAAAGCCTTGTATCGTTAAAATTTCAAAGAGCTGAATTTAATCTTTGAACGTTATAATTTTCATTTATGTATATAAAAAAAAAAATAGTTGCAAGTTAAATGGTTGATTTTTGATGTATGAATAACAGTTAAATAATTATTCGTGTAGTTACAATTCGAGTAAGTTAAGGAGATATTTAGAAGTTCAGAAAAGATTCAAACTTAATTTTATACTTGAAAAGATTTCAAAATAAAATTTCAAGCTTTTTTAAGGATTTTGAAAGGGTTTAAGATAATAAAAAAAAAATCTTAAGATTTCTGGGAAAATTGAAAATGATTTTTTATTTGGAAAAAATTAATTTTAACAGAATATTCAAAAAGTTTTTAAACAAATGAAACAATTATTAATTTAGAAAAAAATTCGAGCAAGTTTAGGAGATACTCTGAAGTTTTGAAAAGATTAAAAAATAATTGAAACTTGAAGAGTTCGAAAGATTTAAAACATAATGTAAATTGTTGAAGATTTAGAAGAAAACAATGTGTGAATCGGAATAAATCTTTTGAGTACGGACATGACCTTGATATTTACCGGATATGACAGGCAACGTGCGCGGCGGCCAAAGCCTAAAATCCCTGAGGGATAGAAATTTGAAATTTACATAAGATAGCATGTGTGCATTGTTTTAAAATATAATAAATGCATAAATGATTGTTTCAAAAACGTATATAACCTTTTTCAAAACGAAGCAAAATAACAGAGGAAACTTTCCTGCAAAAAGATTTCGTGAAAAATTTGTCTTTTCATTCCAGCTAAACCCGTTCTAGTTTCGTTGCACATCACTACTTTCCAACCGAGCAATTCACGCCTACCCCGAAAGGGAAACGGCTTAATGATATAATAATAATAAATGTATATTACTAGCAAAGTTTATATCTCAAATTTGAATCGTCGATAACCTGAAGAGAAACTCAGAAGTCTCGAAGTATAGAAAAAAATTGTTTTGCGGGAAGTTTGGAAAAAACTCGTCTTTTACAGGACGTTTTGCAGGACATTTACCTTCGCAGAATACATGGCTCAAATGCGGGGCTGTCCTGCAAAATACAGGAGAAATGATCACTTTACTGTTGTGGCTTGAGTGGTTTTCGTTCTGATTTAGAACGTCAAATTCGCTACCTCCGAGGGATTAAGGACACAGGCGTCACTTATTAATCAATGCTTACTCTTAACTTTTTCGACCGAAAACGTGCTCAAAATTTCGTAATTTGTTAACAAAAAAAACAAGACTTGCAAGATTTGTGACGCGCATTTATATTGTTTTCTAAATTTTCCAGTGTTATCAATGTTTTTATTGAGTGCAGTGACGCCGTTTCCTTAACCTCTCGTGCCCAAAGTAATATGTTGTCGAAGTATGTATGCATATGCAATCATGTCTGAGGCATCCTTTATTCAAAAATAATAAAGATGCTTTAAAAACTAATGGATTTCGTATAAATTTTCCTGTTTTTCAGGTTTCATTTATTCATTTAAATTTCCATCTCTCGTCTCTCTTACTCTCATTGGGGTGACCATCCGGCCGGATTTCCCCGGACATGTCCTTATTTTAGGGCTTGTGTGAGTTGTCCTACAGGGGTTTTTTACTTTGTCCCGGTTTTGTCCGGATTTTTCAAATGATAAATTTTTATTTTTTAATCAACTTTTGGACCTTTTTGTGTACAACATTTTATCATTCAATGCCATCTAACAATCGACTTATAGTACTGAACGCTAGCTACGGCCGTCATGAGTGAAATAGGGAATAGAAAGAGAGGGAAAATCGGGAAAGTTGACCTGTCTTTTTCTAAGGATGATGATTGCTTCTACTCATCTCCCATCTGCTTTCATAGAAAAGGATTAATTCACCAATCGCCATCCTTAGAAAAGGACAGGTCGACCTTCTCGACTTTCCCTCTCTTTCTATTCCCTATTCCACTTCCGATGGATGTAGCTAGCGGTCCAGTACTATATGTCGATGTAGTAAACATCGATGGCCAATATTTTTTAATAATATAGGACGGATTTATAATTATATGTGTATGGATGCATATATATATATATATATATACTTGTAAAAACAAGACAATGAAAATATGTCTGTTTCAATACCAATGTATATTATGAATTGTAATAATAATATTTCGTTTAAATTATACATTTTTCAAGGTAGCTAAAAGCAAAATTCAATACAAAATAGGGAACAAATATTGAAGCGAATAAATAATTTAGAAAAGTTCGCATTTTGGACAAAATCGAGTGCGCAGCGCGAAGTTAATACAGTATCGAGCACGAAGCGCGAGATAAACATATTATCGAGCGCGAAGCGCGAGAACAGAAAGTCACGCACCCTAAGTGCGCTCGAATCTGCGAGCCGCGCGCCCACAGCGCGATGCGAATGTGCCCGCGCCGCGGGTAGATTTTTTGTTTTAGAAAACAGTCAATTCTTTCGTGGAAGTGCTAGCTTTCACAAACCTAGCACCTCCACTTCCTAAAATCACAAAATACTAAAAATTCACAGCCACCAAAATATTAGGCTTTTTCGAGCTCTTGAAATCCGCAAAAAAGAATGTCCCCAAAATAATATTTAAGTTCTAAAATCAACCCCCTTCAAAAAATGCGAATTTTTTACCAATTGAATCCCGGCGTATTTCTGGGCTCCTCGAAAATACAGACTCCGATATGTGGGCTTCAACCCTTCACGTTAAAAATCAAACGCTTTGTGCCACGTAGATATCACTTCGTCAAAAATAATATTTTTGAGAATTTTATAGTGTCAATAGAGTCTCTAAATTTTGAGCTACTCGAAAATACCTGCTCGGATTTTTTGACTCCAGCCCTTAACGTTGAAAATCAATCTCTTTGTACCGAGCAGATATAACGTTGTCAAAAAATCACATTTTTGAGAATTGATTCTAATCCAAAAATCGAAGTGGGTATTTCCGTAAAGCTCAAGAATCGGAGACTGTGTTGCCACTGTAAAGTTATAAAAAATATTATTTGTTAACAAGGTCACATCTACGTAGTACCAGAGGATCATTATTAACGTCAAGGGTTGAAGTGGAAAAATCGGAGTGGACCCAAGAAACGCCCAACATTCTAGTGGAATTAAATGTACATTATTTTGTGATTTTAGGAAGTGGAGGTGCTAGTTTTATGTAAGCTAGCACCTCCACGAGAAAATTGATTTTTTTTTTCTAAAGTGAATGAGCCCAAACATTTTAATAGGTGCCCAAAAAATGCTAAAATTCTGAGATACGAGGGCTGTTTGATAAGTCAGTGACTTTTCGACTAAAAGTTTTTTTTTCGGCAAATGAGCGTTTTACTTCTCAACATGGGGGGGGGGGGCTCCACTTTTCGACGTGGAACGTTTCCATTTATGAAAAATCGTAGGTTCGCACAGGGAGGGGGTGGGGCTCCCTCCCCTTCGTTTTCCTTACCGTTGAAAAACATTAAAAAGGTTGTTTTTTTTCCTTACCGTTTTCCTTACCACATGATTTCCTTTTCATCTGAAAGGTGACACTATTATTGATCACACGATGTTTTCCAGATGAGATTGTAAATGTGGTTTTCAAAAGCGGCATTAATCTGCCCTCTGTAATTAATTAATGATAAACCAATATTAGTGGGGTGGGGCTCCCTCCCCTTTTCCAACTCGGAATCATTCATTCGATCAATTAGGATAACCATCATTTTGTTTTTAGCCCCCACCCCTAAGGAACACCATTTTTAATTTGGCCACTCCCACTAATGTCCGCCATTTTGTTTTCAGGCCCCACCCCTCGACCAATTAGGAATGCCCCCCCTTCCCAGCCCTCCTTTTAGGCAACGCCTCTCGACCAATCAGAGCTCGTCCTATGGCTCGGGGTGTCTACTCTTAGATCTTAACGTATACAATATTGCAACTTTATATTCGCAAAAAAAATTTACATACAAAAATAAACTCTTTACATAGACTTTTCAACTTATCACAATAATATCTATGACCTACATTTCAGTATGTACAAGTCACAGTAAAAGAAAAATTCAATTTAAATACTTAGTAACCCATAAACTACGCCTTACTCCTGATGAGTGATGGACATATAGGTGCTTACTAGGTCGACCAATATATGTATATATGATACCCAATACGCACCCTTATATGTAAAAAAAGTCTTTAGCTTGAAGAACATGTAAAAATATTTTACATACCAAAATAAAAGTGATGTGCGGTTCAATAAAGCTAATTTACAATGGAAAATATATCTTAGATATTAACGTATACAATATTGCTTCCTTATATTTGCAAAAAAAATTACATATTAAAATTAACCCTTCACATATACTTTTCAACTTATTACAGAAATATCTATGAACTCCAATTTAGTATGTATAAGCCATAGTAACAGAACAATTCAATTTAAATACTTAGGACCCGATAAACCACGCTTTGCCTCTAATGTGTGATGGACATAAAGGTGCTTATTGGGTCGACCAATATATTTACATATACAAGAACCAATAAGCACCCTTATATAGAAAACAACATCTTCAGCTTGAAAAATATGAAAAAATGTTTTACATAACAAAATAAAAGTGATGTACGGTTCAAGAAAGCTAAGCACTCGAGGCCTGACGTAGTTCTTCTTGACTTCGAGAAACGAACCATGTTCTTTATCGAATTTTCGGCACCAGCTGAAATCCAATTCATTAAGAAAAAAGCTTTTCCCTCAGTAAATAAATTAAATTAGAAAATAAAATCTTAAATAAGGACCCAGGTCTTCATCTCGCTTATTGTGATTAATTTAATTAGAAAAAGTTCTATTGATCTAAAATGTTTTACAAACAAAAAATTTAATTGAATAATTCCCACTTTTTGATTTTCACCCACATAGTTTATTGAATGTAGATTTTAACAGGGGCTTATCGTTATATTTCCATTTTATTTTATTATACAGAAGTTTGTTGTATAAACTCGAACTAAGTATTTGTGTTTATTTACCTTGGTTTATAAAAAGTGCCATATATAAAACAAATATTGTACTACTCCATTCACTGGGAAATAATTCCCTCCAGTTTATAAAACCCATCCTGTTTGTACCACACTTTATAACATTATTATGTTAAATTGATCATTAATTTTAATTTTAATTGGTTTGGCCACGGAGAATATGCTACAGTTGTGGGATTCCAATGCCTCATACGATCGGACCTCTCCTTCTACCATATCAGATATAGACGAGGAGCGATCGAATTCCCAACGATTGTTCTGAAACAGGGGGGGGGGACTCCGATGCCTTATGTCGAGCGGATCTCTCTTTCTACAATGTGAGATAGACAACGAGGCGCGATCGAATACGAAATGATGGTTTCGAAAGCTCTCGAACCCAGCGGGGTGCACACACATTAGCACGACGCACAACGCATGGCGCAGAAGGCTCTCGACCAATCACAGGGCCCCATTTCAATCACTGTGAATTTCGCACAGCATGGCGCAGAAGGCGTCGAAAAGTTCGGAACGTTGAACTTTCATGCAATCTGCAGCCGTCTAGTGTAATCTGCAGCCGCTTATATAACGTTTTATAATGTTCTATTATTTTTTGCGATAACTCAAATTATTTTACAAGCAAGTGTGACAGTTTGATAATTTAAAAAATTTCTTAACATAAATGCGTCAAGTTTTCAGGTTAGAGCTTACGCGAAACCTTGAAAGTTTTGCAAGTTTCATTGGATGAGTTGGAAAAGGGGTTGTTTTTCCACCAATCACAGACCGTCGCCAGTTTTCGGCCATTTTTATTTCGCGTGAATTTGACCAGCCCTATGCATCGCCCGTGTATGTGTATGTGGTAGTTGTTCTCTTAGCATCCGGAGGGGTATCGTAGTTCAAAATAACGTTGTGTCCTTTATCACTTAACGGCAATTTTCTTTTCGTCTTTATTCAAACAAAAGAAGAACAGGCTACGTAATTTATGGACGCTCCCTAATATGATATGCCATTATTTTGAAAGAACTATAATGCCGTATAATTTTACAAAGAATTTTTTTTCAAAGCAGCACCTAAGCGCACGTAATTTAGGCGTTATTTTGAAGCACAAATACCAGCAAACAAAATGCATATAGTCCAAATGTCGAAACATGTGGAATCGTGAAAATAAATGAACTCCAAAACGATAATTTTTGTAATTTCTAAGTTTTAGATAAAAAGATCCGTGTTTACTTTATGATAATAACATAAGCCGAATTTATTTGCCTAAAAAATACGGTGATATTTGAAGTATTCTATTATTGAAGCTTTAATCATTAAAACCATTCCAACCATTGTGTAGAAGAAACACACATTATTAGTTTCGAACTATATTAAAACGACTGTTTAAATGACAGTAAGACCTTCTACGTAAAATGATACCACAATAAGTGAAGAAAAGAAATATAACCACAGCCCGCTGTATCTGCATGTTCGTCTTTATATTCAAATTGTGTAATTTTTAAATAAAGATCTACCTGACTTTTTTCAATCTTTCAATATCAGTTACTCCTTGAAAAGGGACCTCTCTATCGCTAATTTTACGTACTTTTGCAAAGTTTGAACAAAATGCATTAATCGATGTAGGTTGTAGGTTGTTCTGCATGTTGAAAAGCACTAAAAACACATGAAGTATGAAATAACTTAAATGCAAATAAAAAAATTTCTTCAAAACGTTTCTGCAATTAAGTGCCTTATTTTTAATGAAAAGAGTTCTATACTGATTTTTACAATCGAAATCATCTAGACTTGAACATTTTTAATATTTGCATCTCACTCACTTCTTTGTACAAGCTGTAAGGTGTACCTTTATCTGCATTTATGCGGCCTCTCGATGATTTGCTCTAAGCTAGCTTCGTCGACTAAAGAACTCTTAGTACTTGGTGGCAATCTGCTACCGCGAATCATAATTTAACCCTTGTTTGGCACAGGGGGTCGTATACGACCCCAGAAGTTTAAAATTTCAAAATTAGAGTATCTAAACATAAGGGCAGCGGGTTTCTGGTAACACATATCGATATTTCGGATGTTAAACTAGCTTCCAGGGCATAGAGCGTAAGGCTTGGTCGGTTCATCTCTATACAGCAGTCGTTCAAAGTCGCCTGGGGTCGTTCACGACCCCGGTGTGCCAAATTTTTGGTGTGAGAAGTACTATATAATAGGACTACAATTAGGCCAATTTTTAGCCCGATCGGACAACTTTCATTTTAGAGGTGGGTACACTTGAGAAATTATGCCCCATATGCGAGAGTGAGCCTAACGACATACATCCGGTCTCCACGGCCATTGCCGGTGGATCTGATTTCAAGGAGAGGCGCACCACATACTGACCATCAGAGCCGCGCGTATGTGCTTCACGAAAAAGTGTCTCACAGACTTCATCTTCGGGCTTTATTTTTGTGAACAGTTTCCGGCAATTCCTCGAGAGTCCAAAATCGCTGCAATGAGTCATTCAGATCAGTTGCTGAAACGCATTGCAGCACCCGCACCTGGGACCGAGGAGGGCGCTCCGCCCGCCGTGACGGACCCGCTTTTATTCCTCCCGATAAATCCATTCGAGCACTGTGTCTTGACCTATCAGATTTGAATCGTGGAATTTGCGCATACCAGGCAGCAACAGTTGCCCGTAAACTTCACCTCCTATTATTATATCTACAGAATCTCTAACGTAAAATTGAGGATCAGCTAAAGCTATTCCTGCGTACTGATCTAATTCTATATCCATGAAACTACGCTCCGGTAAGTGTGGCGAAACATGGGGGAGTACGATAGCTTCCGTTTCTACTTGGAAATCTGGATTAATTATCGACTGTAACGTAAGTGATGTCATGACCTTAGCTTTGCCTGAAGACCTCTCTCCGACACCCAATAACGAAATATTGGCAGGACGTCTGGGTAATCCGAGTAGCTGCGCGACTGCCTCAGAGACAAAGGTCGCCTCAGAACCTTGGTCAAGCAACGCACGTACACGAGTATGTCTACCGCACGGCCCTTGAAGAGTGACCTGAGCTGTGGCGAGCATAACGGTGTACCTCGATTTGGAGATGCTATCGGTTAGCGCGTTTACCTTCTGCGGTGTCGCATCGTTGTTCACCTCGGGTTTGTTGTCAGAAACGTTTCAAGATCGCGGGAAATTCTGTCCTTGTATCGAATCGATATGAACCAGTGTGTGGTGTTTTCCCTGACACACACGGCAGCGTCCCTTGTAATTGCACGCGATGAATTTATGTTGACCAAAGCAATTGAAGCACAATTTTAAACGTCTTATCTAGGACCAGCGCTCATACGGCGACTTAGAGTTTAGTTTATAACATTTCCACAAGTGATGTGAACCCGTACACAGAACACATTTCGGTGGCGATTTAAACTCTTGACGCGTGTGAAATGCCTTTCGTGTACTTTTGGAAGTTTATTTTTTAATTGTGAATCAATTTGTTGCTTATTCTGCAAAAATTATTCATGATAAAATGGATTTCTTCTCAATCTGAATTTTAAAATTTTTAAATAGAAACACGAAACTCATGATTCTTTCCAATCTGCAGGGTTTGTTCATGAATAATTTTTAAGATCTCTTTTAATTGAGTTTACATATTTCAACTAAATTTTCTTGCAAGAAGTCTTCTTTTTATGTAAATTTTTGTAAGATGAATGTTTTGAATTTTAGAAACTTATTTAAATATTTTGGATTGTTTTCTTTTCCTAATTAAAACTTAATAATCTGAATAGATTGGTTTCAGAATCACCCACAAAATCAAGTAAATTATTTGTGCTCTTTTCCCAATGTTTGAAAAAAATAATTTAAACAAAAAAGCTATCACACAAAATACAAAGAAAAGAATGTAATAATTAGGAGTAGGTGGAAGGACTAGGCCTGTGAATGACTTGTAAAAATTTTGTTTTGAATTACAACAAGAAGTTTATTGTAAAGCGTAATGTTTATTTATTTGTATTTTTTGTTAAATTCAATGAATTATTAAGTTACTCCAAGTGAAGAAGAGGCAAATAGTCAAACGTTTCATAACAAACCGCAACTTTCTTCCGTTAAGCGAATATCTTGTTATTTACAATAGTGATAAATTGTTCGAAAAATTATTCTTGTCAATTTCAATTAATTGTTACTCGCTGTAATTGCAAAGTAGACGAGAAGTTAAAAAGTTAAGAAGGAACTAACACTATTTAATAATAATACTAATGAAGAAGATTGGTATAAAGAATCATAATTTTTTGACAAAATTCTATTTGCTAATTTGAATTAAATGTTACCTCACTGCAAGTAAGAAGTGGAAAAAAATTTGCAAATTTAAGAGAAAACCGCGATATGTAGCAATATTTAGAGAATGTTTGTAACAATAATAGTCAATTGTTTGACAACTAATAAAGTAGTAGGGCCAACTACTCTAGTTAGTGATATATGCCGCTGATATTTAACTGGTCTCACAACTTAAAGAAGTCATCATCACTATTACAATTAGTAATTTTTACTATTTAAAATAGCAGTCCTCACTATTAAAATGAGTGATTTTCAGTATTTAAATTATTAGTCCCTACTATTAAAACTAGAAAATTTTACCATTAAAATTAATGGCTCATGGACTACTGCGAAGTTAGTACTTCTCAATATTGAATTTATAGTAGATTTCACTATAATTTCTAATTAGTGGCACAAGTCAAGTTTCCCACTTGGGTTCCAGTATTGTGAAAAAATTGCAGGGTGGCGGCCCTGCCCCTCCCTAAAAACAGCGACAAAAGTTTAGGAAACGCTGCTCTATACCTATCTTCCCTCTACGGTTTCACGAGACCCTCAAAGTTTTATGAAATTTTTCACCAGGCCAAAGTTTCATGTAACTTTTCATCTCTGGGGAAGAGACCGGCATTTTTTTACTTCAAATACAAAGATAATAAAGAATAACACAAAGATAATAAACATTTGCAAATTGTCAAGCTTTTCAACAAGAATTTTCCGACTCAAAAATAGCAAAAGTCTAAAACGCCATAATTTTGTTCATGAAATATTTGCATAGCCTTCAATCTTTTCGAATTATAACCTAAGAAAACAGGAATGAGGAGGGTGCAACAGGGGGAAAAGATGGTATTTTTTAACTTCAAATGCAATGATAATAAAGAATAACACGAAGATAATAAACAATACTATTGTATACTTAGTCTTGTACTTACTGGCAATGAAACATATTGTCTCGTATAATACTTTATTTTTTAAATAAAATTTGTATGCTTGCTGAGTAGAGTGTTTTGCTTCGTCAAATTTATGCATGGCACTCAACGGAACTTTGTGAACTTTTTGGGTTCCGCATTGAATCATTAATGCAAAATTTTCACTTATACTATCGCCCATTTTTACGAACTTCCCGAAAAAGCCATTACACAAGTTCCTTGAAGAAGGCGGGAGCCGGAAGGAAAGTGTGTTGACGGCTCGTCGCTGGCCACGGAAGTATGGCGGAAACGAATATTAAACCAATCATTTGCATCATCTCCTTTTATCTAATATCTAATTGGGTTGCTGAATAATCCCGTGTCTGCGCAAACGCCGTGGCAAATTACAAAAATGAAAATCTAAAGCGTATTGAATGTAACAAAAAATGTTTGTATCCGAACTATGTATATGTAATATATCTTATTACAGTATAGTACTGTTCATCATAGCGAAAACAATTAAAACGCAAAGTGTCGTCTGTTTTGCTTGGTTTATTCGTCAACAATGTTTCGATTTTTACAATGGCAGTGAAATATAAACACATTATACAGTGTTTTGAATAATATTATCATTTGCGATAGCAAAAAAAAATAGGTAAGTGTATCATTTCATGGAATAAATTCTGTAATTTTTGAAAATGCAGGACCATTCAATTTTCTAACCTCAAATTATATTTTCATTCCAATTTTTTCGGCTCCTTTCAGATGAATATAATGTAAAAAAGAAACAATTTGACTTGTTATGTTTCCAAGTAAAAAGACATTTTTTCTAAGATGCTGTTCCATTTTTAACCGTTTTAACTTCGACTTAACACTGAAATATATTTTTCTCTTATGAGTGGTAAAGAATTATTACTTATATCATTATAACCAAGCCGAGAGACGAGATCGTATTGACAATGATCAAGTTCGGAACTGACTGACTGGAATTTTGGAAAATGCACTTCCAGGTTCAGTCGTAGTTCAGGTAACCTTCTTCTGTCAAGCTTAACGTACTTATTTTAGAATACAGGTAAATATCCGGAGAGTTACTAACAAGGAGAGGACGCGAGATGGACATCGCCGATTCGACTGGGGCTTCACAGGATGGTAGTACATCAAAATCTATTGAGGGCGTATTTTTTCTTTCGATCTAATGGGCCTTAGTTTCCGAGATATCGAGGTTTGAGTATTTGCGCTCGAGTGCTCGCCTAGCCACTGGCAGAGCGTGGACTCCGGACTTGGCACTTACTCAAAGTCCCACACTAATTTTATGATAAACTGAAAGTCCACAGGGTTTTCATATCATTTCTATAGGGTTCTTTTTACGTAAATTGCGAATCTTAAAACGAAAACTAATTCATCACGTCAAATTTTTGAGAAAAAAAAGAACGGGGTCAAAAAGTAAAAACAAAAACTCGTTTTTGTCGCTTCATGGAAAAGTTGTTAAACACTATGGTCCGGCGGATAGTGACTATTTTTTAAGTGAATCATGCAAATCATATTATAAGCAATTAAATATTTTTTTAGGTGTATGAATTTACAAAAACATTTTGAAGACGAGAGGCATATAAAATTATATTTTCCGGTCAAAATATGAAAGATACGGAAGATTGTTTGAAAAGAAAATTATTTATTACCTTAAAAAGATCTATGAGTTTTCTTCAGGCCGTTTTTTAATAGGACGTATATTTTTTTTAATTGTAAAAAATAACATTGAACTTTAAAAATTTTGAGAATGTGCCCGCACAGTGGGTAGAATTTTTTATAACAAGAAAATGTCCCAAAAGAAGCTAGATAAATATTTTGAGCTCCTTCATTAAATTTGTTTACAAAAATGTATACGAAAAGTTTATAAATGTTTTTTTTAAAAGTAAATTATGTAACTTCTTTATAATTATCACCTCATTTCAGTTCACTGACATTGATTTAGTTGATCAATATACACTTCAATTGAATAGGACTTCATATTTATCACTTTCGTTTAGCAAGTATAATATAAGTTCATATTATTATGTCTCTAGAATGTCACACGTGTTCCAGGAACGGAACATAAAGGTCACACTGTTCTGTAACGCTGTTACTGTGAGGATACGTAACTGTACTGGAATTCTGTAATGTAACTAATATAGAACAAAGTGATAGAACTGTTATGTCTCTAGAATGTCACGCGTGTTCCAAGAAAGGAACATAGAGGTCACACTGTTCTGTAACGCTGTTACTGTAGGGATATGTAACAGTTCTGGAATTACGTAATGTAACCAATATAAAACAGAGTGATAGAACTGTTGTGCCACTAGAATGTGATAAGTATTTCAGGAAGGGAAAATAAAGGTCACACTGTTCTGTAACGAACTTAGACCAGAGTTGTACCGATGGTCGGGCCAAACGAGAAAAAAGTATTTTATATTATAACTTTTTTTGTTAAGGGTAAACATGCAAAAAATTCCCCTAAAGGGAATCAAATGTTGAATCAGGCATTCGAAAGCATACAATCAAAAACAAATTTTTCCCTCAATTTGAAACGAATTAAAGTTAAGAAACAAAATCTGGGAAATTCTCGGCGATCACAGCTTTCGCGGCCGAGAGCAGTAATCGTCAACTGAAAATTGAAGTTCCAGACCTGGACATTTTAAGACGTTTCTCGGGAATCCATGAAGATTTTTTAAGTCTTATTGGCCGTGTCACAAGTTGAATTAGAGGTATAAAATTCGAGAAATTCTTGAATTTTGCAATTCTTTGCATAAATTCTCCAGTGGTATATTCTCTTCAAAATGTCAAAAATATCTTTGTTACGGCTTGTTCAATGCGTAATTTAATAAGCTTTTTAATGGGGTTTAAAAAAAGTTATCTACCATTTTGAGAACGAGTCATCACATTTCAAAGTCAGCAGTGATTTTTAATAGTACTTTCGCTGAACGTACTGAGAATTTCCGACGGTGCGGTAGTGTACTATTAGCTTATGATCGATATTTGTCGAGAATCATCAGACCGGCAGAAATTTGGAGGAGTTTATTCTCAAAAACAAAATGTGTGACTGTGATAAATGACAACAGTGACGGGGATTAAGTTTTCAATCAATATGAAACTAAATCAGGTATATAAATAAAACATGCAAAATATCTCAAAATAATCATTTTATATTTTCTGTTACAATGTATATTTAATTGAAAACTAAAGGTTAATAACAACCACAGGGACCCACTGGGAGCAACTGTCATCTAGAAAATGACATCGGCTCCCAGTAGGACCGCGGTAAATCCCATTCATGGCCACGTACCCATACAGCAAGTTTTGTATCAATTGTTCGAAAACTTCAAAATTAGAGTAAAATAGTCGCCATATTGTATCCGCTATTTTCAAATTTGAAATTCTGACATCAAATTTGCAATCTACGACTCCAAAAACCCCCATACAACGTGCTTGTGTAAATTGTTCGAAAAATTCAACATTAGAGTCACATAGTCGCCATATTGGATCCGCCATTTTTAATTTTGAAATTCTGATGCCAGAATCGTGATCAGCGACCCCGAAAACCACTAAATTACCATTAATAGCAAGAATTAGTTTAACAGACAAATGTGCCCCTGAAAGGGTTAAAGTCAATAACACATATTCGTAAAAACCCGTTACATTGCTGTCCTAAATATTTCGGAAATTTCCAAACATTTTTAACAGTGTAATTAATTGACTAGCTAAATAACCCACAGTTTAAGGGCTTCAGTAAAAACATTAAACATGAAGAAGGAAATAATACAAAACCTGATTCAGTACAGTACTACGTAGAGTACTGGCATAATATTATATCTGTCCGGTGACTATGATATCTCGGTAGTTGTTTGCGTATGACAGACCCTGTAGATTAGTTTATCTTTTATAACGTGACTTGAAGAGAGAAAGAGTGTCGATTGTTTGCAGGGCAATTGCGTATAAAAAACGGTACCCGCATATGCTCACATGCGACTTTTACGACGGGTTTGGCATCAGAAGACAAAAGAACCTATACTTTTCTGATCATGCTGACAAAGTTTTTTTTATTTATTAAAAGGATAAGTTTATCCTTGTGATAGGTGCTCTCGGAGGCGCGAAGCACTGCACAGTGGGCTGAATCGGGAATTTACTATTCAAAATCACCTACAGCCTATGATTCTCAACCGATTTTCAATTTTTTTGTTTAGAAGTGGTCAGCGATAGTTGCACAAGAGCGTCTATGGGTTCGAGTTCTTAATGTTTGTCATTTTCTATTTTTTATATAAATAAACAACGAGCGAAAATGAGACATTTTTTAATTATTATTTGTTAGCTTCAAATAAATAACTTAAATTATCTCATGCTCGACGAAAATGAATGACGAAGTATCGAAAGAATATAAATAATTTACAGGATATCGATTCTAATTGTTATAAACAAATTATATTACCAAAATGTCAACATATTGGAAATGTTGCTTGCAAAGTGTATTTGTAGGTTGAAATTGCTTGATTTTATCAACAAGATCACGTTTGATCATGAAAATTCGTTGTATGGTATAATTTGTTT
Organism: Andricus grossulariae; assembly: GCA_011634705.1. NCBI lineage: Eukaryota > Metazoa > Arthropoda > Insecta > Hymenoptera > Cynipidae > Andricus > Andricus grossulariae. Next base: position 195,382,474 of record JAABKJ010075445.1, on the reverse strand, counting down.
ATTTTATGAATTGCTTTCCTATCCTTATCAATCAACCTGTTACTGTCTTGCATTGTCCTTAGACCTCCAGGTACCTTTGCAACTTTTTTGGTTGAAGTCTCTCTCATCCTGCTTATGATTCTTTGCTAAGCAAGAGTATTTCTCATATCTTTTTAAATTATCGAGTCTTGAATAAATTCTGGAACAACTTGAGCATGTGGGAGACATCTTGTCACTAGCATAGTAAAAATTGCTGTCCATTCATGAAAGCTAAGTTTATATCCTCCTCCGCCTCCTTCCCCAACTCCTCTTCCTTCTTATCCTCCTCCTCTTCCAACCACTTGAAAAACAGTTGCATTTTTAACTGAAGAGATGAAACTGTTGAAAACTGTTGAAACCGTTGCAACTGTTCTGTAGGTGGTTGGAAGAGGAGGAGGAGGAGGAGGAGGCGGATATAAACTTAGCTTTCATGAATGGACAGCCATTTTTACTGTGCTAGTGACAAGATGTCTTCCACATGCTCATGTTGTTCCAGAACTTATTCAAGACTCGATAATTTAAAAAGATATGAGAAATACTCTTGCTTAGCAAAGAATCATGAGCAGGATGAGAGAGAATTCCACCAAATGGATGCGTTTGACAAAAAACCGCTTTATACAAATCTTGAATATTCTGTTTCTTACAAATTCTATCAGTATAATTATAAAAAAATTATTACCGTGAATTATTTTCATAACCAATAACAGCCAACTTTTAAATTTTCAGAATGTGGCTTGTTTGTTATTGTAAGTTGACTGTTATTGGTTATGAAAATAATTCATGGTAATCTATTTTTTTTTATAATTATACTGAGATAGATTTGGTAAGAAACCGAATATTCGAGATTTGTGTAAAGCGGTTTTTGCCAAACGGATGTTTGTGAATCTTTATATTTTCAAGCATTGTACATATTTTAATTAGTATGAATTTCAGAAATATAGGATTCCATTGCTAAAATTGTGTATATGCGGCGAACATGCGTGGAATTTTTGTTAATATTATTTTCTTAAAAACAAAGGAAAAGTTTTCTTTACCTTAAAATTGTTAAGTTTTTGAAAAAGTGTTTTAAAATAATCAACATATTGTACAGATTTCAAGAAAAAAAGATAATTGTATAATTTATAAACTTAGAGAATGAACACACCATTTTTATTGTTTTGTTCAAAAATAAAAGGAAATCCTTGGCCTGAATTTTAACGTCAGAAGTGAGGAAAGTGCATTACTCCATCTAGATGCTTCACTTCTGAAAGCCGAAATTATTGTAACCATATTCAGCAGAAACCCTTGGTACAGGAACCCTCTATCCGCAACCCGAGGACGCGTTCGGTGGCGTTGTCATAGGCCCTTCAATTCTATTCGAAAGGAATAGAAAGGAGTAGATTGTCCTTGAAGAAGATGGAGCAGAATTTGAAGACTTAACTCTATTGTCAAGAAGGTATTCTATACCAACATGTTTAATGTTACGTCTAAAAGGTGATGAGTGGGAAAACCTAGAATTAACAAGATTTTCCTACGAAATGACACCCAGAACTCCTAAAAAAGGTAAACTGATTTTATATATATTCACAGGGATTACAATTTTTTGAATTTCGTTATGTTATGTTATGTTAGGCTAATATATGGAATTAATAATTACAGGACAGTCGGCAATTGACAGCCTATGTTCGAGTCCGAGTACCAGTAGTTTATTTTCAACCGCTAATAAAAATCAATGCTCTGGATGTTCACCAGAGATTTTTTCCTTTTCTACAGACAAACCCTTTCTTGCTCCTTTTAAGTGGGCAAACATTGTTCCCGTTGGATTTCAAAATAACGCCACAAATACGAGCATGAAACACCTGGAACTGGTAAGGAATTTGGGAGACCACTTGTTTTCTGTTAAATGTACGGGTTTTGGTGATGCCTTGAAGATAGCCAAAGAAACAGTTGCAAAATTTCCGGAGGCCTTCAAACATACGACATGGAAGGGAAACGAAGATGGTTCGGTTTACTCTAATGGAGTAAATTCATTAGGACTTCGTATTTATGAGCGACTGAAGTACGTAATCTTCATTTATTATTGTTTATATAATATTAATATATAATATTAATATTTATATAATTTAATAAATTGTGAGTTTTAACTAAATTTATCACGTTTTAGGTATCTAAAACAACAGGAGAATAAAAAACGTAAAAGAATCACCACCGATTTCGAAGAAGAGAATCCAAAACGCACAGTAATTGTTACTAGGTATGAAAAGGATCAGGACGTCTATGGATGCGTCGCCTACGAGTCTCCAATAGATGATAGTGAAACAGCTGAAAGCCAAGCGAAAAAGATGAATTTATTACTTAATATATTCAAGGCAGACGAAGAAACAGATGAGACAACTGTAAAGCAGCTTCTTAATGATACCTATGCGACCCAAAGTATTTTCATCAACAGGCGGGAGGCAAAAAGTCTGAAACTGAAGGACGTGTTGGAGAAGCACTGGCCTCATTTAACCAAAGAAGCACACTTTCTTGCCCACTCAGAAATTTGAAAAATCCGGACAAAACCCGGACAAAGTAAAAAACCCTGTAGGACAACTCACACAAGTCCTAAAATGAGGACATTTCCGGGGAAATCCGGACGGATGGTCACCCTAATCAGATCGTACGACGTCTTTACGATATCGTAGAGACATCTTAACGACATGGACATAGGATGTCGTAAAGACGTCGACAAATTGTGTGCCCACTGGGTAACCTACAATCAACTGTACCACATTAAATTTCTACCATTCTGCGCAAATTTTTGAAAGAGTACCACATGTACGTTGCACTTTCATCATAAAAAGCAATTCAATCCACGAATTCTAGAATATTATTTCAATTGCGAGTATTTGATAAGATTAAAAGAAATAAAAGCACTTAGAGTTTTCAAGCTAGCTGTTATACCGACCTGTATATTATATTCAATATAAAGTGTACAGCTATACATATTTTAATGTATATGAAATTTCAACTACCGTGTTTGCAAATGACTTCATATACATTTATATTGAATTTAATACAGATTTTTCTCAGAGTGGATGTAGATTAATTAATTGTGCAACTCCAAACATTCGTATATGCAACTTTGGAAGAACAATCTAAAATGACGTCGGGTACTAAAACCTATGTTCCCACCTGCTGCAGGTGTAAGATCTTTTGATTCTGAAGATAGTGTCATCATATCCGGAATTTTAGTACACATTTTTATGGAAATAAGATAAATGTCCCAGTAATCGTGACGGTCACAGTAATCATAAAATTTGGTTATATTTTGAATATATTGTTGGAAAAATATGTTAAAAGTAATATTTAATAATAAAAACCTCTTATTTTTAGCATTTTATGATAGCAAATAGAAATTAGATTCATTCAAATCAAATAAAAAGCAAGAAAATTGACATCACGATTACTGGAACTAAGGTCACGGCTACTGGGACGTTTACCTTACATAGTAAACGCTGTAAACAATAATTTTTCAAATTCAGTAATAATGTTTCAGTAAATGAAAATGAAAGGTAGAAAGTGGTGAAAAAGGCGATAAAAATTATCAGTACATGCATCGTAAACTACCACCCAAGACTGATTCATGTGTAAACTTCTTCGACAAACGTTAAGGGCGTTGGTTCAATCAGACTTGAATTTTTTTTGTATAGGTACGTCACTGACTCAATATATAATTTTTCTCAAGCATTGGAGAACGAAAGAAAGAAAACTTGTCAAATATTTGGGGTTTTGCGAGATCCTCGGATCAATAAAATGTATAGAAATTAGAGTTAATTTAAGATTGCGCAAAAGATTTCGCCGGGAACTAAGGATGCGCAGAAAAGTGACACTTCGCATTATTCTGCACAGTAAAGTTACGGGGCATTTGTCGCTGCGCATCCGAGTTCAATGTCAAAAATGACTTCGCAGTAAAGTATCGTGGCATTTACAGCTGCGCAATGCAGTTACATGGAACTTGCCGATGCGCAGTATAGTACACGGTACTTATGATTACGCAATAAGGTAAGGGGTTGATTTGAGATGCGCAGTAGAGTTGCATATCACTTACAGTTGCGCCGTAGAGTTTTATGAAACTTATGGATGCACAGTACATTTACAGGGCATCTATGGCTGCGCATTCAGGTCAGAGGATACATATAGATGCGCAGTGCCGTTACGTATCACTTATATCTGCTTATTACAGATATATACCACTTCCAGACGTGCCTTACTTTCAGATTTGCAGCAGTTACATAGCACTTATGTCTGAGCAGTAGAGTTCTATGGCACTTACGGATGCGCAGTACAGTTACACGACACCAATGGCTGCGCAGTAAGGTTAGGGGTACATGTAAATACGCATTGCAGTAAAATAGCGCTTACATATGCACAGCAGGGTTCTATTACACTTGCGGGTACGTAGTACCCTTACAATGCATTTATGACTGCGCAGTCAGGTTAGGATGTACTTATAGATGCGCATTCATAGAATTAATGGATTTCACTGAATTATCGGCATTCATAGAATTCGCGGAACTCACGGCATTCATAGAATTTTAGGAATTGATGAAAACCATGGAATTCATGAAATTATTGGAATTCACGGAATTCATTAATTCATATAAGTACCCCCTAACCTGACTGCGCAGTCATAAATGCAGTGTAAGAGTACTAGGCACCCGCAAGTGGCATAGAACCCTACTGTGCAGAAGGCAGTGTTATGTGCCTGTACTGTGCATCTATTAGTACCCCCTGACCGTACTGCGCAACCATAAATGTCACGTAACTGTACTGCGCATCCGTAAGTGCCATAGAACTTTACTGCTCATACATAAGTGCTATGTAACTCAACTGCGAATCTGTAAGTTCCATGTAACTGCGTTGCGCAGCTGTAAATGCCGTGAAACTTTACTGCGTAGTCATATTTGATATTGAACTCGGATGCTCGGATCATATTGAACTCGGTAGCTTTACTGCACAGAATAATGCGAAGTGTCACTTTTCTGCGCATCCTTAGTTCCCGGCGAAATCTTTTGCGCAATCTTAAATTAACTCAACTTCCTCCTACAATCAATCTCTAATCCCTCTCATAATTCCACCGCTAACCCTGCTTTTCTTCTTTACACAGATCGCCAGCTGAAGCCTCCACCTATACCCCCCTGCCAGCTTTGGCTCTATTCTCTTCAATTCCTTTCTCTCCGCCCACGTCTCTACTAGTCCTACAATGCTAAATAATTGGAGATACATCCAGAAATCCTCATCTTTTTTCTTTACCCTCGCTACGTTCCAGTATTGTACCATCACTACTCCACCACTATGCTTCACTTCTACCTCCCGACTTTCTACGAAAACTGTCTCTTTGAACCACGTTTAACACATCTTTCTCCTCGTTCCACACCCACATTTTCTTGTCCACTTTTATTTTCCTATATTCTACGTTTGTCGTTCTCCCTTCACTCCTCTCCCTCCTAGCCTTGTCGTTCAGCCTGCTCTGCACATCCCTTGCAGAAGCTGAAGCTTCGGATTATAGTCGATGAAAACTCCCTTAGCCTTTATCCTATTTTTATTTCGCATTCCCCAAACTTGTCTTTCCAGCCCTCCAATTTCACGACCGCCACTTCATTTCGCCCTTATATCCTTTCTCTGGCCGCCAGCTTCTCCTTTTCGTTCCTGCGCTCTCCCGCTTTCTCTTTTATCATGTGCTCTATCCTCTCCCATATCCCTTTCTGTTCGTCCTCCGCCATGCCAATTATATCCATGACCAACCCGTCATCTATCTTTTTCCGTACTTTTCTCTCACTCCCTAATTTCCTCTTCCATCTGTTTGATTTTAACGTATTTTTCCTTCCCGTCCGAGACCACCACTCTCTCTAACCCTTCTACTTTCTCCCTCAGCTCCTTCACCTCCTTTTCCCATTTAGCATCTCTAATCCTCGAGTTCTTCCTGATACCTTCCATCTGTTCTTTAGTTCCCCTCACGTCTTCTCTCGACCATCTAATTTCACCTATTCGAATCCCCAGTGCCTCCTTTTCCGAATGAACTTCCATTTTCAGGGGTGGTGTCCTACGTATGTTACTGCTCCTCTTGAGAGGACTCTACCGCGCTTTTCTCTGGGCTCTCTTGACTATCTCTCTTGCTCTTCTGCAACAAGAGATCTTTCCCCTCACTTGCGATAGACTCTCCATCTCTCGCTTTCACGCTTGCCTCATTCTCCCAGTGTGGAAAGATCCCTCCACGTCAAGGTCACTACCAGCACTCTCGCTAACCTCCTCCAGCTTTGTCACGCCCTGCTCTTTCGTCGGTAATAGGGACTTCTCCATGAATTCTTTCCGTAAGTTTATATTTAAAGTTTCGGGGTGTTTAGTGTAATATGGAAAACGGAAAATTATCTGCAAGTTCTTGAGGTGAAAAAGTAAGCTTATGCTTTTGGATTTCAACCTAAGCACATCTAAACTTTTATTCCTGAAAAAAAAACGAAATAAACTCCTAAATTCTTTTAATTTTAAGAATGGATTATAATTGAGAATGTGGAATCGACTTTCTCTCCTGATTGAGAAAAAATTGAGTACTTTTTTATTTTGGGCTTAAGACTCAAAACAATGTATTAAAATATTTTCATTTCGATATATTTTTCTTCTAACGATTTTAAACGAAGAAATTTGTATTTATGTAAAAGGCGGAAATATAAAATACATAAATGTTACAATTACGATTTTTATCTTAGAAATAGGATTATGCTGCGTAAAAAACTTCAAATTTGTGACTCGGATTATGCCTCTTTTACTTGAAAATTTAAGATTTTCCATCTGATAAAAAATGAAATTGAAAGACAGACTCTCACAGAAGTATACTATTTATTGCTTAACTCGAGAAAAAATATATAAATTCAAACTGTGGGTGAGGCTCGAACTTGATGTAACTCTTAGTCTATCAAAAATTCGATTCAATTTGATTCAACATCCCGTTTTGAGTTTTTTACACGTCAAAATGGAAGCTGAAGTTCCAAATCTTTGACAAATGTATAATTATATTCCGTGGGCTAAGAAAAGAGGACACCATCTGGGTTAAACCTTAAATGTTAAATATCGATAGTGAAATGAATTCCTCTTTGTTCTGCCATGTAGCTAAGAAATGAACAGAAGAAACTACTCGTAATCACGTTGAAAAGATACTAAAAGCTGTTCAGTCAGAACGAATGAGCAAGTTGATTTTCTTTTAAGATCGTTATTTGGCAGAGTATATCTGTTATCAAGATTTTTTTATAATTACAAGTTTGATCTTGTATTTTTCTAATAATTGGTATCCTTTGCATCATCAGTCAAAACGTCTTTCGAGGAATCGGGTTGCATTGACGAGGGTGAGAGTGATCTGGAAATTGAAGAGCGTGGTGAGTTACTGACATGGAGCATATTAAAATACGAGAAAAGTTGGTATATTTGTTTTTTACCTTCATCCTAAAATAGAATAAAAGGATTACCTGACAAAAAAATTTGAAGAATAACTTTGAGTTCATCAAATTGAAATCCTCAACTTCAAAATATTTATCTTTTTTTATGGAAATTATTTTCTTCTAACTCACTCAGTCCACGCATGGAACTTAGAAGAGAAACTAAGAAGGGGAGAGGGAAGCAAAATTGCACAAGCGTGTGCTCGGGAGGTTATGGAAAAAGAGAGGAGGGGAAACGTGGGCGTTCAAAATTGGAGAATGAGAGATATGAAATGAGGTTTAAGTGTCGTATGCAAGGGAGGAGTAGAGAGTGGGAGGAAATAGAGGGTAAGATGAAAGCAAGGCTACGGGAGGAATGGTGGAAAAAAATCGCAGATTCAAGATACAACAGCTGGTACAGAATGGTTATGAGGAAGAGGAAACCAGAGTACCTGAAAAGGATTAAAAAGGAGAGCAAATGGAATAGAGTGGTGAGATTCAGAATGGGAGAGCGTGTGAGAGCATGTAGGTATTGGATGAATGAAGAAGAAAATCTGTGTAGTGTATGTAGGTGTGAGCAGGAAACATGGTTGCACGTGTCAGATAGGTGTATAGGTGACGAAGGGCGAGGTGAGAGTATAGAAGAAAGAATTAAATTTATTCTGAATTAAAATGGTCAGGGATAGGGATGGATGAAGAAGCTGGCAGATCTGAGAGAGAAAGCTGGTTGCACAGGGTAGAAAAAAAAGCCAAAAATGACTCCTAAAGAAATAGAATTACAAAGTAGTGTTGCGCAATAGAGTCCACTTTTTAGATTGATCATGGTAAGAAAAAATGGAAGCCCAGGGCAAAGTCGCAAGCGTTTAGAAATAAGAATAATAACACTAGTTCAGAAAATTAAAAAAAAAGTTCTGTACATTTGATGCCACTATTTTTTTTCTATGTACTTTGGCTCGCTAAACTCGGAAATCACATTAAAATTTTTATTATGTATTTATGGATTGCGTCGCACGAGGTCTCAAATTAAAGGTAATGAAATTTCCAACAATCGCGTTGTGTATTGTTTTACTATCTGTTAAGTAGTTTACGTGTTATATCCCAAAATAGATGAGAAAAGTCCATTTTTTGCGCCAAAATAAAAATCGAAAATTCACTCTATCGCCGTGCAAAAATAGAAAAATTCAAATTATGTCTAGTTTCTAATTTTGTATATAAAGATCGCACTTTTAAGAGAAAAAAAGGTATTGCTGAAAAAAACTCTGTTTTTATTTTTTTTTTCATTTTTGTATACAAACCATTTATTTAATTTATTTTATTCGTTTTTAATTATGAATTTAAATGTTGCATGACTGGATTAGAAATAATGTTGGCCCCTGCTTTGTCTTCTGTTCTTCGCAGGTTCCGTTTCTCTGATGAGGAACCAAATATAAAAAGATCTTCTCCTTTCACTCCGCTGGGATTCGAACCACAGAACTTCTGATTTCCGGTCAGGTGCTTTTCCCATTAGGCTACTAGAGATATCGAGAGAAGAAACTTTATTTCAAAAAAATACGCATTATTATGCTAGATGGTACAAATCAAATTTTTTAAGGAATCTGTATCATCATTATATCATTATTGGCATTATTATCTCGATCTCTCTAGTAGCTTAATGGGAAAAGCACCTGACCGAAAATCAGAAGTTCCGTGGTTTGAATCACAGCGGAGTGAAAGAAGAAGATCTTTTTTTCAGAAAGAAAATTAATTAAAAAAGATCATTGATTGATTGCAGGAGTAATTAAGGCTCTTAAAGCCACATAATCTATCTATCGGAAAATGTTTTTTTTATTTTTTTATTGCAAATTGAGTGTTTTTGCGCTTGGAAAATGCAACACTGGCTATTGTATATGCCTGGCTGCATTCACGCGGACTAGACGCTTAATTTTTAATTACAAAAAAAAAAAACATTCTCCGAAAAAAGTTCTCTGTTCCGGCCGGTAAAATTGCCTTTAGAATATGTGGTTAAAATTTTACATTAAATAATGCATCCTTCTAGATGTATTATGTATATGACAAAATCCCTAGTCGTTTTAAGAGCCTTAACCCATCGATATTTTTTTTCGTTAGGAAGAATTTTGTTTAACTTTAATTATGAAATTAATTTTTCAAAATATTCACCATCAGAGTTAGCAACTTTTTTCTTCCTTTTGGACACCTTAGCAGCCCTTGCAATCTTCTTAGTTTTTGGAGGACGTTTTTTTTTGGCGCCAGATTTACGTTTTGGTAAATCTTCGGAGTCCCAGCAATCAGAGCATTCGAATGAACATGAGCAATCCGAACATGAGCAGTCGGAGCGGAATGACGATGAACTCGATGAACAGCAACTGCAACTGGTAGAATCTGATTCCGAATCCGAAGACGTATCACAACATTTATGAGATGATTTTGTTCTTGTTTTAGTTTTTTGCTTCATTCGTTTGACCGGAGCCATCTTCTAAATCTGAAATATATATATTTTTAAATTGTATTGTTAATTTTTTTGATATTTTCTTGCTTTTTATAATTATAATCGTAAGACATTTTTTATAATCAGGAAAAAAGGAAGATTTAAGGCCACGTGATGAGTGGGTCACGTGACCCGCTTCCTACCTTACCGACACTTTTTTTATTTGTAAACTTATTTTCACACGAATGGCCACATCGAGTTGAAAATTTGGATGGGCTGCAGCGTCTTTACAGACGCACCTGTCAATTAGCAGGTTCTCTCGACATCCTGCTACACCTTTTTTCGAGCCACGTTGTTTGTACATTTCTCGCCACACAGACTCAATTCTTCGCACAATCCTGTTGTTCAGAATAGCTGTAGAGATCTTATACAGTGTGTTCAAACAAGTTATTGGCCTTTAATTTTATGGGTTGGATAAGTTGCCTTTTTTCGGTAGGAGTATAGTGCGTCCTAATGCCAGTCACTGCGGAATGGGCGTTTCCGACTTTCAATATGAGATGAATATGCGGGCCAAATGATGGTGTGTAGAAGTATACTTCTTCCACCAGAAGTTTTTGATACCATCTGGTCCTGCAGCGGAAAATTTCTTCATGCATCTAAGTGCTTTCGTCACCCCTTCGGCAGTGATTGATAGACAGTCCTCTTCAGATGTTATGAGGTTATTGCAAAACTCCTTGAAGCGGCTGATATTATCGGTATTTTCTTTTAACTCCACTATTTTTGGGATCTTGTATACCTTACTCCAAAAAGTCTCTACCTCGTTAGGTTTGCGTGTATTCTCTTCCTTGCGTCAGATGCATGTGGGTTAAAGGAAACTCCTAAGATTAGAAGGTCTTAATACCATCTGGTCCCGGAGCGGAATAGTTTTTCATGCCTCTTAATACTTTTTTCACTTCCTCGGTAGCGGTAGGTAGGCACTCCTCCTCAGGTGTTACGAAGGCACTGCACATCTCCTTGTAGCTATTTATATTCTTTGTGTTTGCCTTCAGTGGATGCTTGACTTCGTAGACTACTCTCCAAAAAGCCTCGACCTCCTCTGGTTTGGGCGTGTGGTCGACAATAATAGGATAGTTTTGGAAGAGTCGAGAAGGGTTAGAGCAAGACTATTCATTTTTTCTGACCCACCTCTACCTCTGCTCGAAAATTCTTCTGGTTTAGATAAAACCCGTATTCTGTCAACAATACGCTGCCTGATATTGAGCAGCTTTGACTTGTCAAGTGCGTAATGGCGGATCCGCAGTTCGCGAGCGAACTGTCGAACCTTGTCGTGTAGTGCTTATGTCGACGAGCTCAGGGTCTTCCAAGATGCCATTAGGTTTCCCTTTCTTCAAATAAACCTTGGCACATTTTTCTCACCCGAACTCCATGCCAATCTCTTGAGTGTACTCTTTGACAATGTCCAGAGCTAGATGTAGTTTCTCTTGATTTTTAGCAAAGATCTTAAGATCATCCATGTAAAATACATGAGTGACCTTATGTTAAACAATTAAAAATTGTTTAAAGAGTCATGGGAAATATTTAAATTGTCCATTAGTAATTATTTGTATGAAAAAGACGACGGAAATTGCTAAAAAGTAACAGTAATACGTAAAAATGTAGTTTTTTTTATTTTTGGGTTATATTTGGGGCGCTGTGTGGGGGGGTAAGAGTGGGTTAGAAATGAAAGTTATTAGTATGGGTCTATTTCATAGGTACTCCTCTTCAATCTCTAAAAAACTTGGCAAGTTTCGATCAAACCCTGAAGTATGAGTTCAATTTTTCGAAAATATAAAATTTGCTCATGTTAATTAAATGGGATTTTGAAGTGCCCGGTGGCACGTGTTAATATTCGAGTTTCAAAAAAAAATTAGGTATTTTCTTTCTCCGGAAATGGAAACTTTTTTCGGGGGGGAGGGGGGGCTTGCCCTCTAGGGTGAAAGAAAATTTTGCAGTGCATTTTTGATAGATCAATTTGGCGAGCTGAAAACACACATAAATCATTGAATATTATAAATTGGATCACACATAAATAAGTTCATATATAAAATCATAGGTACATATACGTAAAATAGAAATAGCATAAATATTGCAGTGATATTCACAAATTTCAGTAATTGACATGTGAGATTTAGGCAATTGGCATAAAGATCAATTGTCATGCTAAAACATGTTAATCGATTTGAGGAGAAAAAGTGTGGGACTTTTAGTTGGGCCCCAGGTATTACGGGGTAACGCTGAGGAGGGAAAGTGGCAGATGAAAAGCCGAGATTGAGGTAGAGACATATTAAAACACCATTATTACGGAAACTAAAAGATGTTTTATTGCCACTTATACTGGGTCTTAAAGCCGTCAGCCCGTGGCGGGTGCTGACTGCGGAGGTTTTCCTCGTAGAGGGCCAAGGGAACTGAGCCCTACGGACATGTTCCAGACAATGGCTGCGTAGTGTTCCAAGGATCTTCCTCTTAGAAGTGGGTCCAGTGGGGTCCAGGTTAATTGGCTTGCGACGAACGAGACCACTGTTGTGATGCGCAAGCACACTCTAGCGACGGACAAGAGCACTGTTCAATAGTAACTACAGAGATGGTAACTATGGGTCGAGACCAGGTGTTACGTCCTGCCCACGAAGGAATAGTAAGGAGTGGTAACCCTGTAAGTGGGGAGTGGGACGAACAACGTCCAAGAATTCCATAATGCTTGCCACGGCTGAAAACTTGGTCTCTGTATCGCGCACATGCGCACTGGCGGTTGCCATGTCAACGATGTCAGTAGCCAAAAACGAATCAAGAGTTCGGTTGGAGTTGAACCGTATCGAAATATGAGTGCGGGCAAAAATGGGTTAGTCTACGCGTCAGGGGCAAAAACGAGTTAAATTGCTGAATCGTTTTTACCCGTAGCGCGCATGCTAATTCGTTCTTGCGCTGAAAAATAATCAACCCACTTTCGCCACGACTCTTTTCTTAGTCCGCTTTTGCTATCAGCCCCTTATATGATGTGTGCTTACTATAAAGTACGGACGGCATACCTTTATCAGATAGTTTTAACGCACAATTATAGCCACATCAATTGCAAATTTTGAACATACCTCGTGATTGGCCTACATTTTCCTTCGAAAATGGCAATAAATACATAACGAATCTTTTTCACAGTTCTGATAAAACTGATATGAAAATTAATAATTCATTAAAGTATGTTGATGCTTTTGAAATCTTCAAACATACATCACACCTTCAGGTAAATGAAGATGATATTCAACATGCTTCATCTGCTGCACCGTCGGGCAATAATCTTATAAGTAATGATATTCAATTAATAATAGAATATTTTCATTTCGATGATACAATAGATGGAACAAAATTTGAAAATATTTGAGTATGTGCAAGAATCAAAATCGGAAACGAAACTTATACCTGCTTGGTCTGACAAAATTTTTTATTTTAAAAGAAAATTCGATGTTTACCAGGGAACAAACGATACGTCAACAGTTTACCAGCTTGGATTTTTCGTCATATATTATTCCATTACGTGATACCTTCTGTAATTATGCAGTACAATCTAAAAACATCGAGAAGAAATTGTTGCGCGTTGGAGATTACATATGTTCTATACGAAAGGAAGGGTAAAACGTTGAGCTTCTACATATATGTAGAATTTATTTTTCTTTTCTGTATTATTTCACCTCATGTGAAACCTTATTTGAACACACTGTATTAAAATATTTAAATAGGTGAACTATTATCGAGCATTGTATGATATGTTCTCATTTAAGGTTATATAAAGAGTGAACCAGCTGACCAAGTCAGTCCTAAGATCGATAATTTTCATCGATATTTAAAAATAAAAGTTGAAATAACGCAGAAATTTTTTTAGAAAATATAAATAAATATAAAAGGACCATTTATGGCAAGGTATGTGACGTCCGAGTGATTTTTATCAATTTTCTTTTTGACCTCACACCCTCTTTGTTTTAATTAGACCTCGCGAGAAGAGATTGAAGGTATTTGACGCCAGGTCTACCTTAAACAGCTATTTTGATGGACTAAGTCCCTTCGACTGAGACTTTCGGTCGTCGCAGAGCAACTTTCCGAATAAAGTCCGCGGTGTTAACGTTCACGAAAGGACTCATTATTGAATTACTTCCGAGTTTATTCAATTCATCATCCGGTAAAACTCCGTCGCTGTTTTACGTCGAAAGCGGAGATCCAAACGACAAAACAGCTCACTCTCGCCCTTTCAAGCGTGGAAAGGTACATGTAAGTTTAATTTATGTAACTCGTAATCCTGTTCTTACTCTTTCTAATAAAATAAGTGTTAAAACAACTATCTCACACTCATTTAAATACTGAACTCTTACACAGTCCGGGTAGGGCTGATAAGTGCCACACAAACCCATAATAAAATAATTGGTCAGGCCTTACCAACCTGACATAATCAGCACACTGGTCTCTCTCTCTTTTCCTATTTTCCATATTACCCTCGCCTTTTTGCTCGGCACGTGACACCAATCTTTGTAGAATGTTATGAGAAACAGTGTTGTCGGACCATATGAAGTGATCCCAGAAGAACAGCCTTTTGCATCCGGTTCGCGATGGAATGAACCTGACGCTGGCAAACCGGAATCTTGTTGAGTTGAATGAGAAATGAAGAAGTGCTTGATATTTCGCCCGTTTTTCTTCCTCCTTTGTCGTCATATTGCCATCCACTAGTGCCAAGAATTCCATCACGTAAATGATCTTGGTTTTCAGATCCTGGAGGACGATATCAGGCTTCGTAGCACTGATACGTTGAATGGTGGAGAATGAGAAATTCCAGTAGATCTTACACTGATCATCATCCACAACGGACTCGAGTTCACCCTGCGCGCATGGCAAGATGGGCAATAGATCAACACCACAGAAGTGCCTAAGATGGTTATACACTCGATCTCCAAAGATACGAGAATCTCGGGAATCGGGAACTCCAAAGATACAAGCGTGAAAGGGGCTGCCACTCCTGCGCCGTTTAGATTTTGGGGGTAATGCGTGAGAACGCACACAGGTCTAATGCGCGCGTGCGCGCGTATGCAATTCGGAATGAACAAACGTCGAATTCTAAGCAGCGCGCATTCGCGCGCGCCTCATTTTCGGCTAGGGTGAGGAAAAAATCCGCTCGCTCCTTTGGATTCGGGATGCTCGTATCTGTGGAGTGCTCGTACTTCTGGAGCTCGTATTTTTAGAGTACGAGTGTATAACACTTTTAGAGCCGCATTGTGTCTCTCTATGTGCCCGTAACGTGCATACTTTGAGCATCCACTCAGAACATGACTTGCGAGATGGATGCAGAAAGCTGTCATTCTTGGGTCGCTTCGTGTCCTCAAAACACACGAAAGTTTCGCTGACCAGTCATTGTGATTTCGGCGTGTCCTGTGCCCACCCATCTCACGGTTGTGAGACGTGGCCATGAGTGGGATTTACCGCGGTCCTACTGGTAACCGATGTCCTTTTTTAGATGGCAGTTGCTCCCAGTGGGACCCTGCGGTGGTTGTTAACCTTTAGTTTTTAATTTTGCTTGCACATCGTTTGAGAGAAGAATAAAGGATCGTTTTCTGTATTGCATTCGGTTCTATTGATTAGGTCCCACGGTATTTCACAATGTTCTTACTCGAGAACGCAAATGTAATCTCTAGACATTTTAGAAATCTCTTTGACAGTAGTTATATAGAAAAGGTGACTTTTACTTGAATTGCATTTAGTTCTATAGACCAAGTCCCTCGGTATTTTACCAAGTTATTGCTCGAGAACATAGATGCAATTCTTCAAGATGACTGAAAGATTCGATATTTTTACTAAAAATCAAAACGAGGCACTTTGTAGTAAACGCAAGTCAAATTCCTGGAAGAGGAAGACACGAAAATTGAACACTGTCTAAGATATAAATCGTAGGTAGGCTATGCTCATAGAAATCATTCAGAGAACGCTCGGAGACTCTCAAAAAGTATGTCACTTTAGGGCCAAATTGCCAAGATCGCTCGCTCCAGGTAAGTCGGTTTTAGACAGGCTTTGGAAATCTTATTTCCTCGTCTCTCTTAAAGCAGGCCCAGATGTTTGAAGAATTTCTCCAAAATATTTCGCTTAAACGCCAAATACTTTGCGCTGATCCACGCGTGGTAGAAGGGATGCAGCAAGAAGTGAAGATAAATCTTCAAATCTTCCTGTGGGTTTCCTCCCAGAGATCTTAGCAATGGGGCTGTAAGATCAATAAGTAAGTTTTTGGGCCTTTGGAGCCCTTCTTATAGTCTCTTCCCTACCACGCTTTCATAATATCGTTCGAGTGGGATTTATAGATTCTGCCCTCTCGAAATTCTCCTGTGAGATGCTTCTTTTCTGTAAGAATCTCATAGGGGATGTTTCGTTTGCCTATATTCAGGGACTCCTTGTAACTCGAGGGTTATAATATATAATTAAAAACTAAAGGTTAACAACCACCGCAGGGTCTCACTGGGAGCAACTGTCGTCTAAAAAATGAAATCGGCTCCCAGTAGGACCGCGGTAAATCCCATTCATGGCCACGTCTCACAACCGTGAGATGGGCATTGTCAATCCTTAAAATTGCGTGGTCAATTTTTGATGTTAGGGTATCAATTTTTGTTGATAGCGAGCTGATACAGTTAGAGACTTCGTTTAATTTAGGCTTTACGTCCGCAAGCGCACCATTAATGATGCGTTCGATATTCATTGTAGTCAAGGGTGCCGGCACCGGCTCCAGAGTTGTATGAGTACGCGGTCTATTAGGCTTACACCCAGGACACATTACGGCATCGATCACAGGCGATTTACATCGAAGACAAATCTTTTCCTTAGGGACCATGATGCAAATGGAAGACGCGACCAATTCACTTTGCGTTTAGGATATTTAACACTCACAGTCTCGAGCTGTTACTTGTCACAATAATGCTCAATAATGTTTTGAAAAACTCGGGGCAAACTACACTGCACGACTGCATACGACAATCAGAAATAGTGAGACGAAAACAGTTACAAAATGCTAATTTTCGCGGAGCGAAAGCATACGTGCTTACAGCGCCATAAACGTACGTATAGTGATTATGATATATATTATGATATTATGATATTATGATATTATGATATTATGATTTACACTTTAAATTTCAAATAATTTTTCAATTTAAAATTGAAATAATTCGAGGCCCTATTTTGAGGCCCGGGTTTTTAATTCAATTTCTTTTTATTCAAAAATACCTTCAGATAAATTGATTAGGATTTAAAATTTCAATTCCAAATAATTTTTGAATTGAAAAATTGAATTAATTCAAGACCCAGGTTTTCAATTTAATTCTGTTTGATTAAAAAATATCTTAAGTTAAGTTAAGATTTACAATTTCAATTTCAAAAGAATTTTTTAATTAAAAATTGAATTCGAGGCCATATTCCGAGGCTCAGGTTTTAAGTGAATCTTTTTGGTATTAAAAAATATCTGAAGCTAAATTGATTAAGATTTCCAATTTTAATTTCAAACAAATTTTTGAATTTAAAATTGAATTAATTCGAGACACTATTCTGCGGCCTAGGTTTTCATTTCAATTCATTTTTATTCAAAAATATCTTAAGTTGAATTGATTGAGATTTACAATATAAATTTGAAACGAATTTTTTAATTTAAAATTGAATTAATTCGAAACCCTATTCTGAGGACCAGGTTTTTGATTCAATTTCTTTTTATTCAAAAATATCTTAAGGTAAATTGATTAAGATTTACAATTGCAATTGAACCGCCGGATCGTAGAAGGGCATATAAAGTCTGATAGCTGGTGGCGGGAGGGCCCCTTGGCATTTTTAATAATCTTGAAAAATTGAAGAAGTTTACAAATTATAGTGTGGCAGCAAAATATTAAGAGAAGAAATATTTCCTAACATCAAACAATTATTTACAATTAAAATTTTGTCTTTAAGAAGTGACCTTTTTTGTCAATCAATTTTTGATGTGTGAGGAGCTTATTATTCAAACTTTATAGCAAATTTTACAAGCTATTAATTATAAAATTATAGCATGCCGTGTTATTTCTTATTCATAACAGGCTCAGCAAATTAAAATTGAAAGAAACCTGAAATTTAAATATTTGGTGACAGAAATTGTATATTCGACAATTTTGTTATCAAATTTACTCATAACAATTGAATGGATCAATAAGAAAATTATGTGTATTCTGTGAGTCCTAATGCATTGATTTAGAACAATATAAATTTTAGCTACAATAATTTAAAACTTATTTAGGCAGGAAAAACTGTTTACTAAAAAATTTGAGTTTTCTTGTTCGAAATATTAAGTCCTTTTTTTAAAACTAGGTTACTGGAGGGAAAAAACGAATAGTCGATATTTCTACATTATATTCGGATTGTAGAGTATGATAACAGAATGAAATTTAAATCTTTAGTAGCTATTCTCCGATACTATAATAGATAAACCAATCTTTTTTTTGAATAATCAAGTTCTTCTTTATTTATAATGTGTCCCACTAGTATTGAAATAACCTCCGTTCTTTTACATCTTTATTATAGCATTTTTACATTGCTTATAAGCTAATTATCCTAATTCCGAAATAATAGCACATATTCTCTAATTTTATACCTTTCAGACCTAACATTTTCTTAAAATTCTCTTGCCATCCTGCCCTCTCCTCCTTTCCTCTCACACAACAATTTCACACATGCTCCCATGTTTCTTCTACCCATTTATACCTTCAATTTTCTCTTCTCATTCTTCTCGCAATATATTGATTCTTTAACACAAATTCACATTTTCAATCTTTCCTCTTTATATCTCTCTATCTCTTTATATCTTCATTCACCTATCCTCACTTATCCATTACCTGCTTTTCTCTCTCTATGCTAACTCTCCTCCCTTTCCCACCCTTGTTCTTCTTTAAATATTTTTGTCCAACCCTTCCCTCGTTATACCCTATTGCACATTATCCACAATCGCTCCTTCAATTCTTTCCAACCATATTTCTAAAGTTCATTCTCTTCTTCCGTTATTTTCATTTAACATTCCTCCTAACAATTCCATGAACAATTTCCTCAACTTTAACATTTCAATATTCCGATTCGTCTTCCCAACTCACTCGGCGTGCGTGAAAATCTCAATTTTCAAAATTCAATTTCTCGAAGTAATTTTGATAGTGGGCATCCTTAAATAAAGAAAGTCGCACTAAGAGATCTTATCGCTAAGGTGAAGGACACAGGACTAATCTACACATCTCAGAAGACCAAGAAATGGAGATTAAACAACAGGTTGATTTGGCGTGGAAAACGGCGGCAATGAACATCAGTTAGAGGAAGCCGCGTCACAAGACCAAGCAGCGGCAATTGATGTTCTTCCTCAACCTGTTTATGATCCAGCACCACCACATCCTCCAGAGGTAGATGGCCTAATACAGCCGGAGGCAGAAGCAGAGACTCAGCAACTAAGAAGGCGATTAAAATGGACATACCATATGCACAGATATGTTATGCGCCTTTATTTTTTCGCAGAGAAAAGTGGGCAAAGTGTAAGAAGAGAACATCATCGATTCTTCTTACTTAAGTGCCTAGAACTAGGCACAAGAATAAAAGAGCAGAATCTAGCAGATCGAAAACGCTCAATATCTGTAAACAGATTGCTTTCGGCGGTTGAAATAACTGCCATCGAAATGGAAGTGGAACAGCAGCTTCCTATTGATGAACTTTCCTTGGAAGATGTGGACAACGAAGACCTGATTGAACCTGAAGGCATATGTGCTAGGGATAATGAACATCAAGTATTTAATCCACTAGAACAACATCCGGACATTAATAACGATGATCTGAACAGCGAAATCACAGAAAAACTACAGCACCTTAAAAGGAATTTTCCTCATGCTTTACTAGAGGTCAGACATGTAGAACCAACACAAAGGCATTTTCTGCCCTAGATGAGCATCACAAATGATCTGCGTGCACTAATAGAACACCTGAAAAGCAAGGTTTTACCTATGAATTTGAACGAAGCACAAACTGCGTTGGAGGTGCAAACTCTGGCATACTGTGCAGCTGTGGCAACCGTTAGAATTTTGGGCCACAGAACTAGGCCTACAAATGCAGTCTTTGCTCCAGGAAGGGAGCGAGATCCACCATGGAAGCTCAGGCTGCATATGGATGTCAGCAAAGTAAGGTGCAAATTGGGTCGACTTACTCAATATAAAAAAGAAAACAGAACCAGAAAGCTGATACACCATATGACTAATATCATCCACCCTCGTTACATCGATACATTGAGACTAGCAATATTGGATGAGATTATAGACGCCCAACGGCAGAGACTTGATGTTCTTACTGCTAGACTGCGTCGGTACAAGAGAGCCGCGTTTCTTAGTGCTTCTTATTTATTATCCCAAATTTTCAACTCGATGTAGCTATTCGTGTGAAAATAAGTTTACAAATAAAAGTGTCGGTAAGGTAGGAAGCCGGTCACGTGACCCACTCGTCAGATGGCCTTAAATATAGAAATACTAAATGGAGAAATCAGTTAAAATGTTAAACCCAAGTGATAGCTCTCTTTGAAGAATGACAAAAATACTCGAAAAAGAATATTATCCTATACCTACATTGCAAAAAGATAATGAGGTTGCATTTACTCCATTAGATAAAGCCCAAATGTTAGAAACGCAATATGAAAAAGTTCACGATATTGACTTATAAAATCTTACAAAAAAACAGAATCAAATAATGGAAACAGTTAATAATTTCATAACTAAAACGCAAATAGACGACTATACAGATAAATATACTAATCCTAGTGAAATAATGAGAACAATCAAAATGCTTCTATCGAAAAAAGCTCCAGGTATAGATAATATTCAACATATTATATTAAAAAATCTCACAAGAAGCAATTGTGCAATTAATGTACATAATAAACGCTGCGATACGAATGGCACATTTTCCTACACATTGGAAGACGGGAAACATAACACCAGTATACACGGCTGGTAAATGTAGTACAGAACCAAGTAGCTACAGGCCCACTTGTCTACTACCAACGCTTAGTAAATTTACTGAAAAAATAATTCTAAAAAAGTTTAATGCCTTTGAAAATAAAGAAAAAATAAGAATCGATGAACAGTTTGGATTTAGGTAACAGCACAGTACAGTGCAGCAACTCATAAGAATTGTTAATGATAGATTTACATTGTATGAATTTTAATTTAAACAAGGTCACAGTAATGCTATTTCTCGATATTAAGAAGGCGTTTGATATAGTATGGATAGACGGAATGGTATACAAGATGATACAGCACAAATATTCACCTGCAATAATAATAATTCATTTACTCTTATCTACAAAATAGAAACCTTATAGTCACAATACATGGTTTCAGTTCCACTAAACGCAAAGTTCTGGCAGGAGTGCCGCAAGGTTCTGTGCTGGACCTCAAGTTTTTCAATATCAATCTAAACGATATACCTAAATACGTAAAAACAAAAATTTCCCTCTTCGCAGATGGCACGGCAATTTATTCCCATTCATTTAGTGCAATTGAGCCGTTGGATAGTGTAAGGGCATATAAAATTCACATGGCCGTTCCGGTTGGCCCCTGTTGTCTTTAAAATCGATTTTGAAAATACTATAACTTAACTATACTTTAACTATACCTTAACTATAACTTAACTATACTTTAACTATAACTTATAGTTAAGTTACAGTTAAAGTATAGTTAAGTTATAGTTAAAGTATAGTTAAAGTATAGTTAGTGACATGTGGAAGTCATTCTGTCACTGGCACAGTGAAAATGGCTGTTCGTTCATGAAAGCTGAGTTTATATCCTCCTTCACCGCCACCTCCTCCTCCTCATGTCCTCCTCTTCCAACTGATCTTCCTGCTCATCATCCTCCTCTTTCAACTCCAACTTCCCCTTCTTCTCCTCCAACCACCTAAAAACAGTTTTTTTTTAACCGAAGCGTTGAAACTAGTTTCAACTCTATGGTTAAAAAAACTGTTTTCAGGTGGTTGGAGGAGGAGAAGGAGAAGTTGGAGTTGGAAGAGGAGGATGATCAGCAGGAAGATCAGTTGGAAGAGGACATGAGGACGAGGAGGAGGAGGAGGTGGAGGAGGAGGAGAAGAAGGTGGCGGTGAAGGAGGGTATAAATTTAGCTTTCATGAACGAACAGCCATTTTCACTGTGCCAGTGACAGGATGACTTCCACATGTCACTAACTATACTTTAACTATACTTCAACTATAACTTAACTATACTTTACCTATAACTTAACTATATTTTAACTATAACTTAACTAAAAGTTATAGTTAAAGTATAAGTAAGTTATAGTTAAGGTATAGTTAAAGTATAGTTAAGTTATAGTTAAAGTATAGTTAAGTTATAGTTAAAGTATAGTTAAGTTATACTAAGTATTGTTAAAGAATAGTTAAGTTATAGTTTAAGTATAGTTAAAGTATAGTTAAGTTATAGTTAAAGTATTGTTAAAGTATAATTAAGTTATAATTAATTTATCATTAAATTATAGTTAAGTTATAGTTAAGATATTGTTAATTAAACATAGTTAAATAACTTTAAACTATTATTAAACTTATGTATCAAATAGATGCAAGGTTTTTGAAAAATAAATAAGACTATATGTACATATTATGTTGTTATATACTCCAATACCATCAATATATTTATAATCTATACACACACACATACACATTCATTCCCTATTTACAATTTATTTGATTTAAACTGGTGTTACTGAATTGATTAGTGAATAAGTCCGGAATAACTAATTAACCAGTGAAATGTCCAACTACTATGTCAATCAGTGAATTTTTCACTGATTCATATTTAGAGAGTTCAGTGAATCCATGTAACGTAGGATTATTTAATTTACGATCATACCCATCCACACATCACTACTTTCCAAACGAGCAATTCACGCTTACCCCGAAAGGGAAACGGCTTAATGATATAATAATAATAATATGTTGGACTACCTACTGTAGAAACAATCAATCTCCATTTCAACTCTGGTTTGTGATTTGTGTTTTTTTTTATAAGACTGTAAAGACCAAAAAAATTTGATTATTTGGATTTTATCTACAACAGTCTGAGAACGGAGTTTGGTTTGGTTTCCACCAACCGATATTAATTGTTGTACCAAGTTTCATTCCAATTTATTCAATACGTCGTTCAAAACCGAATTCTTTCGTAAAAAAGAGCGATTTTCAAAATTTGTTTATTCATAACTATTTATAATTGTATGCAATACGTTCATCATTATTTTTTTTAATTGTACAATGCTTCAAATACGATAGCAAAATAAAATTGTTGTTATTACTTCAAAAACATTGAATCTAGAGAAAAAAGTTGTGAATAAAAAAGGTGATAATCTGGGTTAACACTGCACCGCAAAGGGTTAAAAGATTTATTCAAGTTAAATATAAATGTATTTCTAGAAGATACCAACACCACTGTTTAAAGTTAATAATGCTAGTGTCTAAAGTGCCTCATCGCGGAAGTGCGCATGCGCAGCTTTTTCACCAGTGCCTAAAGTAAGCCATCTTTAAGGTACGCATGCGCGAAAATTGTTTCGCCCAGTCTGCTAAAATAAGGTCCTTTAGGCACCATTCAGAAGCATGAAAACGTCAACTTTTGAGATGGGTGTTGCAAAAACGTATCTATTTCTGCAGAACACACCATTTGTGTACTTTGAAAATTTCCTGCGAGCAATTTTACCACATATTTCAATAAACTTTTTTCTTTAATTGATAACTATTCACGGTTTTCCTTATTCAATTAAACCTCAGACAATAAAAATGAAGTCATCGCAAATTTTTTAGCGATTTATAATATTTCGAAATGCGGCCGCAAATGCTGTTTCTTATACGCGCCCGCAAACCCGGCCGCAATTGCTACCGCAAATTTTCAGTAGGGTAAGCTCCATAATATGCAATTGTATGGACGCTTTGTGCATTGACTAAGTCCTTAGCGCATCATCCGAACGCTTAGCGCTTATCACTTCCAACACTATTACATTGCATTGTTTGTCAGTGCAATTCTTTTTCTGCATTAACTTGCACGAGAGCAATAGACCATTTTACCTATCGGAAAGTTTACTGCGCATGTGCAATGTACTTTCTGTTGTACCCAGTTGTTGCGATCAATTTTAAGCAATTATTACATTCTTCAAAATGTTTCTTGAAGTCTTCTTTCCTAATACGACCACTTCTGTATGGTAAACAAAATTTCGGGAAACGTATGAAGTAGAAGAGGTTATGTTCCTTGTATGCTTTGGTATGACTATCACTTTTGCACAAGCCGTACATACAAAGCATACACGCTCACTTACTTCCTTTTTCATTGAAATACATTTTCACTTTGAAATTTTTTTCGGTCATTTGTCTCATTAATTTAAAAATTAAATAAAACTGTTTACACTGTGTTGAACGAGCAAAAATGATCGCAACAACTGTGTACAACAGAAAGAACATTGCACATACGCAGTAAACTTTCCGATAGGTAAAATGGTCTATTGATGGGCTGGCGTCCAGCGTCAGGGTAAAGAAAGGGAGCTAGGTAATTTTAGGGATCCTAGAACAAATAATAACGGAGAAAGATTAGATAGCTTATGCTTAAAAAAATGCTTATTTATTACCAATACGTAGTTTAGGCATAAAATGATCCACATCACACCTGGTGTAGAGGAGATGGCCACAGTATAATTGACTTCGTTTTTGCGGATGAAAGACTAATAGAGCTAGTAAAAAATACAAGGGTCATAAGGGGTTCTGAATGCAATAATGATCACTACCTTCTAGTCTCCAAAATAAACTTAGGTCATGGATGGAGAAGAAAGAGAAGCAAAAAAAAACGAAACATACGGGAATCAAGGTTGAGAATCTACAGAAGCCGGAAGTGAGAATAGATTTTCAAAATAGGATAAACGAAAGTATAGATGAGGCAATTTAGAAGGCGCTAATAAGACGCTAAACAATAAAGATATAGAGGGCGCATCGACTATGATCCGGGATGCCATTGTTAGGAGTGCGACTGAAGTGTGTGGTACTGCGGTTGTAGGAAGAATGTCTGGTGATGCGTGGTGGAATGATGAAATTCAAGCAGCCGCCCAAGAAAAGAAAGAAGCGTATAACAGAAAATTGAAAATCAGAGGCCTTAGCGATGAGGAGAGAAATAGACTTGAAAATTATTTCAGATACAAAAAGAGGAAAGTAAAAATACTAGTCAAGGAAAGTAAAGATAAAATCAAAACAGAACAAGAGAAGAAAATGCAAAACGATTTTGAAGGATGCAAGAAACTGTTTTATAAATGGGCGTTGATCAATATGAAGGGAGGTAAAAGTACAGAGTTTGTCAGCATGAGAAACAGCAAAGGTGAAATGCTATATGATACAGACGGGATAGTAGACGCTCCTTATCAGGGATTATTTATAGGAAAACTACAAGGTCTAATTAAAAGATTCTTATGCTAGTTAAATAATGAAAACATTATACCTGCAATTAAAAAGAGACATATAAATTCACAAATACAGAGACATACATACACATACATATGCATACACACATATTTTAAATAAGGTAGAAAAATAGAAAAATTTGGAATGACAAAGTTAAAAATGATGTTGTTTCAAATTAAAATAGATCAAAATAGAACCATCTGAAATTGTGGTCTCAGTAATTGAACAATTTCTTTAATTTTGAATGATTACAATATTAGACTTCTGAATTTTCATGTTGAACGCTGAATTTTTAATTTCTCCTATTCATAAGTTCTAATTTTCAATGTTTCCGATTTAAAATTACTTCATTCTGAACGTTTATTTAGAATTATTCAAATTTAATGGTAATAAGTTAACATTTTTCCATTTTGAACGGTGAAAGTGACTGTGAATTATCATTTGAAATTCCAGAATTTAAGAAGCTTTGACTTTGAAGCATTCAATTTAGTTTTCAATTTCAAATTGTTAAATCTGTATGGACTGGAATTAAAAATGATTTAAATTCAAAACTTTTCAATTTTAATTATACAATTTTGAACGATTTTAATTAGAAATTATACAATTTTAATTCCTTTAAGATTTAAATGATCTAGTTTTTGAAATTTCAATCTAAAACTATTGAATTTCCAACATTTTTTGATTGAGGTACTCCGAAATTTTAATCTGAACTACTTCAATTTCAAGATTCATCAATTCAAAATGAAATTGTTCAATTTTGAGAGCGTCTCATTTAGAATGCGTCAGTTTCAAAAACTTAAAATTTTAAACTCTTAATACTTAAAAATTTGTTTACTAATAGATTTTTAAATTGTTTATATTTTCAATGTGAAGAAATAAAAACCTAGGGACGTAATGCTTGGCTAGTCACCCCGAATCTTAAGGACGACTAATTTATTCCCTTTTTCAACTCCCTCAATTTTTTGGGAAGACTAGACACAGCCTAAATAAATAATCTATTGTTTCTTTAAACAGGTTCATTTTAATAATTAAAGTTCAGAAACACGTAAGTGTAAAATAAAATCATGTTTGACTGATGATATATATATATTACCTAAAATAACCTTATATAATACTTTATTTGTGCCGGCTGTACTATACGGCAACGAGACATGGACATGTCAAGAAAAGGACAAGAGTAAAATTAACGCGATTGGCATGAAACCTCTGCGCATAATGTGCGTTCAGAAGCATGAAATTGGCAAAATCTAGTAGGGTTGTACATAACAATACATCACTTTATCACGAAACTCTCGCTTTATTCAAATGTGATCAATTAAAAATATATAAAATCATGATAAACAATGTAAAAAAATTAGTTTTCATCACAACTACCTGTATATCAATCAATCTTGACAACGTAAAATGACTAATACTTTGTTTTAAGTGCTTCTAACCTCATTATGATTCGAAAAACAGTAAATAAGAAAAGTGCCTTCTTATCGGGGACTTCCAGACAATTGAAAATTGAAATTTCAATGGTCTGGAAGTCGTCTAAGTCTATTTTAATGTTACAATAACGTAATTTGTAATCAATATAATGTATAGCAATGTATAATTTTTGTAATATTTGACCTAGACAAGATGATCCGTTATTATAAAAGCGGTTGAAGAAAGTTTATAGTGGATAGTACAAATAGTACAGCTCTCAATCTGTATTTAATGTAAATTTCAGCTCTGTAGGTTGAAAATTGCAGCAGCAGTAATTTTTGAAAAAAATTGTCTCCCCCTCTGCAACTACAGAAATTTTTCGTTATTGAAAATGTGTAGAAGAATAGCAGTTATCGAATGAATTTGATCCTGGTTCCATTAAGTGAAAATTGACAGTTATTCTATTTGTTTCTGACGAAAAAACATACCCTCTTTTTGTACCCATTTTTGTGCAATTTAATAATGAAAAATCGTTTTGCCGATAAGTATTTCATAGCACAACTCCAGCAGAGGACAATAACCCACTTTTTGTTCAGTCCTATCGGCCAAATCTGTAGAAATTCCGTTGAAAAATGGTCCATTTCTTAATAACAAATTAGATGTTATGAAAACTAATTATTTTGGGCTGAAATTTGGCACACTTCTTAAGGGTGATAAGGGACATATTTTCTGAAAGTTTGAAATTTGTTAATTAATTATTGCAATCATAATTGCATATTTAAAAAAAAGCACTTTCGGGCGGTTTTAATGTTGTTTCCAAGTTAGTCGCAATAAGCCAAAAACCTGTTTTTGCAATCTTTGACCATTGTTTACACACAGTCCATCCGACGCCGTGGTCGCAAACATATAGGCTTTTGTTCTATATGCTAGCATACAAGAATCCGAAGTCAATCTTCAGGTAGCATTTATGTCCCCACCTATGCTTTTGCGAACTAAAATCAAAGCGCCCCCAATGCACCTAGCCAGTTTACGAACTAAAATAGACGATAGATGAGCTACTTGAGTGGTCAAGCAGGGCGATATATATATATATATATATATATATATATATATGTATATGAATGTGAAAAAATAACTACATATTACGAAGGCTTTTTAGGTTAGAATAATTCACTGGTATTCCTATAAAAATTATATTAAAATACATATCAATTACAAATATTGAAATAAACAAAAATAACAATATTTCACAATTATTTACACACCTGTGTCCCAGAAGGCGCTTATATGCAACATTCTTTAATATTATGTAGCAAAGTAAACATTGCGCTACATTTTGATGATTTTTATACTTTTGCACATTTAAAATTGAACTTATTCCATGGAATGTATGGAAGTCCGGAATGTTTTTTTTTTGCTTCTGTTTGGCTTTAGTTGACATTATTATTTTTTAATTAACAATATAGGTATTGAAAAAAACTCACGAATGCCGATAACAGAAATGCAAAAAAGTGAGCTTATGCGCAGTTCCACAGATCCGCCATCTTTTCACGTAATTTACTAGGTATTTCACCTGTTTTCTACGTAAAATACTTCACTTAGGGCCGATTCCACCAACCGTGATTAAATTTTAATCCTTGATGAACTTTATTTAATCAGTACATTGCGTTCCACCATCTTTTAAACCACGATTAAAGT
The DNA here is from genome assembly GCA_011634705.1 of Andricus grossulariae. Lineage (NCBI taxonomy): Eukaryota > Metazoa > Arthropoda > Insecta > Hymenoptera > Cynipidae > Andricus > Andricus grossulariae. Next base: position 195,353,976 of record JAABKJ010075445.1, on the reverse strand, counting down.
AGTCTAATCGCTGTTTAACTTGATCGGCTATTTTTGGCCGGTTAGCGACTTCACCAGCGATTAACGGGGCTCAACGTAACCTCAAAGTTTAGTTAAAGTGCAGTGCGACAGTATATATGGCTCAAAATAAAATAATATATATAATAATATAAAATATATATATTTTGGAGACGCTTCAGCAAAGCAAGTAAACGTGTAATTTGTGACGTCAATGGCCTATTTATTTGGTTTGGCGTGCAAGAGATGGTGCGCGAATACACGTTTTGTGACTCAGCCAATCAAAATCGCAGTTACAACAGCAATACGCAGAAACTAGACTTTATTGCAAACACGGTATACGGTTAGTTAACCATAGCAGCCCTATGCATAGTGATGGGCGCTGCTCGGTATTTCACAGTCATGACCACGAAGTACTACAAGGAGACCGCACGCCATGTATTTCACCTGGCACCATTTCGCGATCGCCTGTCCTCCGATTTTCTCTATAGCGAGATTTCTTCCCAGATAAGAGCGCCTCTTCAGACAACATTTGTAACTAAATTGTCGTCTGCTACTATAGGAATCGTAATTTCTTAATTTGCCACTTGAGGCGCTCTCATCTGGGAAGAAATAAAAATCCGAGGACAGGCGATCGCGGTTGTGGGCTGTATTCATGGAATTGATGGAATTCATGAAATTCATGGAATTCACTGAGTTCATGGAATTCATGGAATTCATGGAATTCACAGAATTCATTGAATTCACCGGATGCATGGAATTCATGTAACACATGGAGTTTAATGAACTCATGGGATTCACTGAATTCTTGGATTTCGCTGAATTCATGGAATTTATGTCATTCGTGGAATTCACTGAATTTACTGTATTCATAGAAATCAAGGAACTCATGGAAATCAAGGAATTCATGGAATTCAATGAATTCATGGAATTTATGGAATCAGCGGAATTCATGGAATTCTCTGCATTCATGGAATTCACTGTGTTCATGGAATTCACTGAATTCACTGAATTCATGGAATTCATGGAATTCACTGAACTTACTGTATTCATGGAAATCAAGGATTTCATGGAATTCAATGAATTCATCGAATTAATGGAATTCATGGAATCAGCGGAATTCATGGAATTCATGGAATTCACTGAATTCATGGCATTCACTGAATTCATGGAATTCGCTGAATTCATGGAATTCACTGAATTCATGGGATTCAATGAATTCATGGATTTTATGTGATTCGTGGAATTCACTGAATTCACTGTATACATGGAAATCAACGGATTCATGGTATTTACAGAATTCACGGAGTTCACGAAATTCATGGAATTCATGGAATTCACGTCATTCATTGAATTCACTGAATTCATGGAATTCACCGGATGCATGGAATCCATAGAACACATGGAGTTTAATAAACTCATGGGATTCACTGAATTCATGGATTTCACTGAATTCATGGAATTTATGTCATTCGTAGTATTCACTGAACTTACTGTATTCATGGATATCAAGGATTTCATGGAATTCAATGAATTCATGGAATTAATGGAATTCATGGAATTAGCAGAGCATTCATGGAATTCACTGTATTCATGGAATTCACTGAATTCATGGAATTCATGGAATTCACTGAATTCATCGAATTCGCTGAATTCTAGGAATGCATGGAATTCATGGAATTCAATGAGTTCATGGAATTCGCTGAATTCACGGAATTCATGGTATTCGCTGTATTCAAGGAACTCACTGAATTCACGGAAATCACTGAATTCACGGAAATCACTGAATTCACGGTATGCATGGAATTCATGGAGTTCAGTGAATTCATGTAATTCACGTTATTCATGGAATTGATGGAATTCATGAAATTCATGGAATTCACTGAGTTCATGGAATTCATGGAATTCATGGAATTCATCATATTCCACATAACCTAACATATAGCTACTGCTATACTTCATTCGCCAGGGAGAAGGAAGGAGTGGACAAGGATTGGATTTCTCGTTTTTGGGAAAGATGTAACTTGTCGGGTTCTAACCTTTCCGTGGACAGTTGCACTTGGTTGACAACTGCACTAGCATCTTTTCGCCATTTCTATTCTGTGTTCAGTTAGCTGATTCGCAGATACTGAACATCCTTGGCGGTGGAAAACGATCACTGCTGGTTGCAAATTCAAATGGCTACACGTGCCATACGGCCGTCCATGAACCTGTCTGTGTAAGTCAAGTAAATTTGCAAAATTAGGTCGATAATGATATCATTTGTTTCCGTCCCGGTTCGTCTGAATTTGGTAGAAACACATGTCCGTTGGTGCAGTTTGAAGAGCCACGTCCATTGATACTTAATAAAAAATAAGGGGTAGGGTCGGACTACCGTTGGAAAAGGTCGTTTCTGGCAAATGTCAGAATATAAGTAATAACGAAGGGGTGGCTCAGCTCAGTTTCGCGTCGAGAGCAGACGGGCATGACAAAACGTGTTTTTTTCGGATTTCGCAGCAGTTTTTGTCGGTGCAAGAAGTAGTAAAGAACAGTGATGAGAATTGTGAGTTTGACCGACTCGAAGGTATGAATTCGTGAATGAGGTATGGTACTTTTCCAAACATTTTGCTAATTTTAACTTGATGTTCATTTTAAAGCAATAATTTGGAAAGGAACTATGGAAGGAAGCTATATTAGGAATCGTTGATTTCTGAAAAATGTTGACTGGCATAACGTGACTCAACCACACCTTTGATTCCTTTTATTTGACATTTTCTAATAGTAAGAAGTTGTTTATGAGGCAAAAGTAATTCAAACGTTATTATTGAGGGTAATTTATCATAGGTCAGATCATATATCCAAATAAATCGATTTCTTACATACGAAGAACGCTGGAAGATAAGAAAATGCACCTACCATGACTCTACGTAACAAACCCACCCTGGAAATTTTGGTTATTGTCCATAATAACGGGAAAAAATAAACAGTCCTTTCCCATGCTAGTTGTTTTAATTATTTTCCTACAGTGAAATTTTTGAGTTATGTGAGAAGGTAGTAAACTTATGAGATACATTTTTGGAACGTGTCGCGACTTGAACTATCGTTTGCTTAGACTCTTATTGTATAGATGTATACGGGCTTAGTAGTGATTTTTAAATTCTTCATTCACACGAGCCCCTTAGTCATTATCTCATTCAGTAATGTCATTGTTCAGTTGATGCAAGCGTCTTTTGGTCTTTTGATCCATCGTCGGTTTGAGCCTTCGATTTGAATCAGCAAAAGCTCTCGCAGCACCATAAACTGTGTTACTTCCTGTCCTGAAATCGTGATCATCTCTCAGAAGGTGCCTGCTTTCCGCGGTTGGTCTTAATGTCGCTTCCTCATCTTCATCTGCAGCTTGATCAAGCAGCGGTTGGGGAAGCGCTCCGCGTACATATCCATTTTTCGAGAGGTAGGCTGTTCCCACGAGCAGCTGGCGAAAGGGTTCGTCCATCCTTGTAGAGCCTCGCGTGCAAGGATAGGCTGCATACTCTGAGAGGTCGCCCGGTATCCCAGACCATCCCTGGACAATTGCTCGCGACTGCTTATTAATTATTGTAACCATATTCAGCAGAAGCCCTTGGTACAGGGACCCTCTATCCGCAAACCAAGGACGCGTTCGGTGGCTTTGTCATAGGCCCTTCAGTTCTATTCCAAAGTAGTCGAACCCAAAACCGCAGGCTTTCGCCGGGAGCAGGTGCTAATTTTAAAAATTGCACCCGCTCCCAGCGAAATCGCGGTAAAATTGCACCTTTAACCACGTCTCACAACCGTGAGATGGGTGGCCAGTCTGCGAAGAATTCAATACGATGATCCGGCAAAAGCCTCGTGTACCCTAAGGACACGGAGCGAACCGAGGACGAGCGCCTTTTGCATTTTCCCCGCACGTGTCTCAGCATTTTCTTGACAGGCAGAGATGCTTTTCAGGCTATTAACCAGTGAAACCTTGGCACCTCCAAGAGCGCCGATGATCAGGACGATCAGTTTAACAGAATATTCCGGGTATAACCGTCGCAACTCCCTTATCACGTCTTTATACCTCTCTTTCTTTTCATTCTCCTTGGCTATGATGTTTTTGTCAGCCAGTGCCAAAAATTCGATAACGAACATGGTTCGTTTCTCGAAGTCAAGAAGATCTATGTCAGGCCTCGAGTGCGCAACAGAAACAATTGTGGAGAATATGATGTTCCAGTATATCCGACACTTCTCATTCTCGGCAATTGACTCTACTTCCCTAGGAACGTTTAGCGGAGCGGTATTTGAGCTGATGCCGTAAGAGTGACAGAGATGGTAATAAAGCACTCTTTGTGCCGCATTGTACCTTTGGATGTAGGTCGTTCCCGCATGAGTTGGACAGCTAGATAGTATGTGTCCTAGATGCTCGGGGTGTGCATGACACGCCCTGCAGCTATCATCGGGAATGTCTTGGCTCAATCATCTGTTTTCCACATGCGAGTGTCTCGCTTACTCTAATTCTTTTGCATTCACACTTCTTAAGGAGCGAGAAAGACGACGGATGGACTATGTTCCGCCGGCCCTGGTCACGAGAAAGTATACCTCATCATATTGATACCGATGTGATCCAACAGCAGATACGAGCAAAGAGTGAGTAATCAAAGTTTCCTGTCATTTGTCCATGAGGTATTTTAAATGGATTACAGCAACTTATTAGACAATTTATTAGAGCATACGTCAGTTTCGACATCATGTTGGACTTTTAGTACGTAACATGAAGTTGCTCCGCAATCACGGCAATGCTTTATGATTTATTTTTAAGTTATTACTTTTGTACTGTAGATTTTAAAAAGCGTAATGTATAATTTGAAAATGATTGATTTTTAATGATTTAGTTTCACCCATTTTAAATGAAGTTTTGAATTATTTCATGTTTAACGGGTCCATTAGCCGCGGATTCATTATTTTCAAAGATTCTAATTAGAAATCATATAATTTTCAACGTTTTGAAAATAATTAAAATTTGAAGGTTTATAATATTCAAAATTCTCCAATTTTGTCCAGTGAAGATATCAGTTAATGTTTTTTTTTGTACAGAAATCTCATTTTTTAAATAATAAAATCTAACCTTTAACTTTAAATCTCATTTTATACTACATGATATGAAGCCTCTTAGGAAGTTTCATCATCTTGAAAATGTCTATCAATATAATAATAATAATTATTATCATACCATTAAGCCATTTCCCTTTCGGGGTAGGCGTGACTCGCTCGGTTAGCAAAGGAGTAATGTGAGGTATGGGTTATAGATTGTTCAGATTGATCTAGAATTCTCGTGTTATTTATTTCAATGACACGTTTGTTCTGCAACACTGCTCCGACCCAGGCTGCTGATCAATCTCGCTAGCGATCACCCCAAGTGAAGAGCCTCACCTGGCTTTGAAGCTTCATTGTTCTGCGAGAAAAAATCGCAGAATGTTGAGTCAAAGACAGAAATATTCCTCAACATTATACGTGTAAAACGATGTCAGTTCACCGGTCCATTTTGTTTGCGCGATCATTTTTTTTGCAATATTTTTCAGTAAACGCACTGTTTAAATTCCTTTCTTTCTTTTATAAATTCCCAATCAAAAATTGCGAATCAACTTTAAAGACAACGGCGGAACCCAAGTGAAATATCAAGATAAGTCACTGCTATTATTGTTAATAATAATTATAAACTTTTGAAATTCAACCATCTTTCGTAGCGAGTTCCAAATGAACTGCCTTTGTAGGAAAGCACACGAAAACCAAAACGTATGTTTTTATTTTTGTTTTATTTGGATGACAATGCTCTTCTGTGTAAAATGGACCAAAAAAGTCAACTTCCACACCAAAAAAAGGTGGCGTCAATGAAAGTCGAGTTTTGAGTAAATTACCCATTAAATAATTAACTTCGCGGGGCTTCTCTTGAAAAAAAGTGACGCATTTTTGAATAATATCCCGAGTCGCATTTCATGCATCGATAGGCCAATATGCTTCTCGAACTCCGCATAATTTTGCATTTGTTCCAGCATGTAATTGTTTTGAATGTTTATCTCTGATGATTCACTTTGTGATGTGATGATTTTGAGGGAAAATAATCGGATGTTTTTGGGATTTGGGGATCAGAGCCCGACCTAATCTTCCGCCGGCCTTAATCAACCCGTCGTCGAAAAAACGATTTGAACGGAAGAGACTGCTTTTTTCATTCACCTGTTCACCTTTAGACAAATCCCTTATTTCTGTCAAAAAACCTTAGATCGACACAATTTAAATATCACATGTGACGCTAAATTAATCTCATTTGGTAAAAATAGTCCCGTTTGTCTAGAAATCTTGTCTTCAATCTATAGGTTACTGATAAATCTCAAATATTACCCGAGATAACTCTGTAATTTTTGAAATTTTCTGTACTTCGGGAGACTATTAATCCTTACATGAGTAATCGTAAAAGATACTTCGGTTTTTGGCGAACATTTTTTTGCGACATCCGAAATCTTGAAATCAAATTGGGGCCTATTTTGTTTGTCACAATTCCACTACTGGGGACCGTTTGTCCAAAGAGTGTTATTTGAAAATTTATGAGGACCTTGACTGCGTGATATGCAATCCGCAGGATTTTTGAGAGTTGTAACATGTCTGCAGTCTGTAGACTGAGTTGTTGCCTGAATTTCGGAAACTCGTTTAGCTGCGAATCTCAATGTGTGAGGTAGAACGTTATTCCAAATTGAAGCTATGATTGAATCTGACCAAAAAACAGTCTCAGAAAATTCTGCTTGAAGTGAGCGACACGTGGAATTATATAACTGAACAAGTAACTTAGCGGCGCATTACTATAGTTTGGGCAAAGTGATGGTTTTGAGTGTAGTGACTTGTGATTTGAAGCATGTCAGCTCACAATGGCAATTTTTCCGATTATCTGTCGAGAGAAGATACAGACACGCCCATACGCCTTCTCGCTCGCGTTACAAAACCCGTGCAATTGGTTTTCATCACTTCCTCGACAACGTCATCGCCGGAGTCCAGAGTCGCGTCCCCTGAGATTTCGTGGTCATCAGGTTTCAGAAGTGAATATTCTTCAATTCCCAACTCAGCGCACCAGTTAAGATTAGTCGAGGGAAAAAGCAGGCCCATTTTTCGATTTTCACGACTTCGAAAACGTCATCGCCGGGGTCCAGAGTCGCGTTCTCTGAGATTTCGTGGACAGCAGGTTTCAGAAGTGAATATTCTTCAATTCCCAACTTAGTGCACCCGTAAAATTTTGTCGAAGGAAAAACCAGGGCCATTTTTCAATATTCACTTCCTCGAAAACGTCATCGCCGGAGTCCAGAGTCTCGTCGCCTGAGAATTCGCAGTCAGCTGGTTTCAGAAGTGATTATTCTTCAATTCCCAATTCAGTGCACCCGTTAAATTTAGTCAAGGGCAAATCCAGCGCCATTTTTCAATATTCACTTCCTCGACAACGTCATCGCCGAAGTCCAGGATCGCGTTCTCTGAGATTTCATGGTCAGCAGGTTTCAGAAGTGAATATTCATTAATTCCCACCTTAGTGCACCAGTTAAATTTAGTCAAGGGAAAAACCAGCGCAAGTTTTCAATATTCACTTCCTCGACAACGTCATCGCCGAAGTCCCGGATCGCGTCCCCTCAGATTTCGCGGAGAGTAGGTTTCAGAAGTGAAAATTCTTCAACTCTCAACTCAGTGCACCAGTTAAATTTCGTTAAGGGGAAAACCAGGGCCATTTTGCAATATTCACTTCCTCGACAGCATCATCGCCGGAGTCCACGGTCGCGTCCCCTGAGATTTCGTGGTCATCAGGTATCAGATGTGAATATTCTTCAATTCCGAACTCAGTGCACCAGTTAAATTTAGTCGCGGGAAAAACCAGGTCCATTTTTCAATTTTCACGACTTCGGCAACGTCATCGCCGGGGTCCAGTGTCGCGTTCTCTGAGATTTCTTGGTCAGCATGTTTCAGAAGTGAATATTTTTCAATTTCCGAATCACTGCACCAGAAAGAAAAACCAGGGCCATTTTTGAATATTCACTTCCGCGACAACGTCATCGCCGGAGTCCAGAGTCGTTTCTCCTGAGAATTCGCTGTCAGCAGGTTTCAGAAGAGAATATTCTTCAATTCCCAACTCAGTGCACCAGTTAAGTTTAGTCAAGGGAAAAGCCAGCCTCATTTTTCAATATTCACTTCCTCGACAACGTCATCGCCGGAGTCCAGAGTCGCGTCCCCTGAGATTTCGTGGTCATCTGTGAATTCCTTGAATTATGTAAATTCCTTGAGTTCTGTGAATTCCTTAAATTTCTTGAATTCCTTCAATTCTGTGAATTCCTTAAATTCTTTTGATTCTTTAAAGTCCTCGAATTCTGTGAATTCTTTGAATTCTGTGAATTCTATGTATTCTGCGAATTTCTTGAATTCTGTTATTTTCTTGAAAACTGTGGTTTTCTTGAAGAACGTGAATTCTTTGAATTCTGTGAATTCCTCGAATTCTGTGAATTCCTAAAATTCCGTGAATTCCTCGTATTCTGTGAATTAATTGAATTCCGTGAATTCATTGTATTCTGTGTGTTCCTTGAATTCTGTGAATTCCTTGAATTCTGAGTATTCTGAGAATTCTGTGAATTCCTTGAAATCTGTGAATTCCTTGAATTCTGTGAATTCCTTGATTTCTGTGAATACCTTGAATTCTGCGAATCCCTTGAAGTCTGTAAATTCCCTGCATTCCGTAAATGCCCAAAATTTTGTGACTTCCATGAAGTCTGCGAACTCATTGAATTCTGTGAATTCCTTGAATTCTGTGTATTCCTTGAATTCTGTGAATTCCTCGAATTCTGTGAATTCTTTGAATTCTGTGAATTCCTTGCATTCTGTGAATTTCTTTAATTCTGTCAATTCCTTGAATTCTGTGGATTCTGTGAAATCCTTGAATTCTGTGAATTCCTCAAACTCTGTGAATTTCCTGAATTCTGTGAGTTCCTTGAAATCTGTGAATTCCTCGAAATCTGTGAATTCCTTTAATTCTGTGAATTCCTTGAATTCTGTGAATTCCACGAATTCTGTGAATTCCACGAATTCTGTGAATTCCTTGAATTCCTTGAATTCTTTGACTTTTGCGAATCCCATGAATTTCTAATATTCTTTAAATTCCTTGAATTCTGTGAATTCCTGGAATTCTGTGAACTCCTTGAATTCTGTGCATTCCTTGAAGTCTGTGAATTCCCTGAATTCCGTAAATGCCCAAAATTATGTGACTTCCATGAACTCTGCGAACTCGTTGAATTCTGTGAATTCCTTGAATTCTGTGTATTCCTTGAATTCTGTGAATTCCTTCAATTCTGTGAATTCCTTGAATTCCGTGAATTCCTTGAATTCTGTGAATTCCTTGAATTCTGTGTATTCCTTAAATTCTGTGAATCCCTTGGAGCCCGTGAATTTCTTGAATTCCTTGAATTCTGTGAATTCCTTGAATTCTGTGAATTCCTTGAATTCTGTGAATTCCTTGAATTCTGTGAATGTTTTCAATTGATTTAAGTAATTTAATTGATTTTAGAGGATTTGAAATATTTTTGAGTATTTTATAAGATTCCAAGTCATCTTACAAATTTTTAAAGGTCTTGAAATAATTAATGACTTCAATGATTTTTTTTTTATTAGAATAATTTGAAGGAATTTCAAAGGATTTGAAATATTTTCAGCTGTTTTTTAAATTTGTATTTGATTTCACAGAGATTTAAAAAATTTCAAGAATCAAAGGAATTTTCCATTGATTTCAGAGGATTTTAAATATTTTGGAGTATTTGAAAAAATTAAAAAAAAACTTAAGTTTCAAGGAATTCAAAAAAATTTTGAAGATTTGAAAACTTTTGAAGAATGCTAAAAGATATCAAAGAGTTTTCAATTGATTTAAGTAATTTAATTGATTTTAGAGGATTTGAAATATTTTTGAGTATTTTATAAGATTCCAAGGCATCTTACAAATTTTTAAAGGTCTTGAAATAATGAATGACTTCAATGATTTTTTTTTTATTAGAATAATTTGAAGGAATTTCAAAAGATTTTAAATATTTTCAGCTGTTTTTTAAATTTGTATTTGATTTCACAGAGATTAAAAAAATTTCAAGAATCAAAGGAATTTTCCATTGATTTCAGAGAATTTTAAATATTTTGGAGTATTTGAAGAAATAAAAAATTTTCTTTTTTGAAAATCAAGTTTCAAGGAATTCAAAAAAAAGTATTGAAGATTTGAAAACTTTGAAAGAATGCTAAAATATTCCTAAGAGTTTTCAATTGATTTAAGTAATTTAATTGATTTTAGAGGATTTGAAATATTTTTGAGTATTTTAGAAGATTCCAAGGCATTTAAAAATTTTTTAAATGTCTTGAAATAATTAATGACTTCAATGATTCTTTTTTTATTAGAACAATTTGAAGGAATTTCAAAGGATTTTATATATTTTCCGCTGTTTTTTAAATTTGTATTCGATTTCACAGAGATTAAAAAAATTTCAAGAATCAAAGGAATTTTCCATTGATTTCAGAGGATTTAAAAAAATTTTGGGTATTTGAAAAAATTTTAAAGAATTTAAAAAAAAATCAAGTTTCAAGGAATTCAAAACAAGTTTTGAATATTTGAAAACTTTGAAAGAATGCTAAAAGATTCCGAGAAGTTTTCAATTAATTTCAGTAATTTAATTGATTTCGGAGGATTTGAAATATTTTTGAGTATTTTAGAAGATTCCAAGGCATTTTTTAAGCTTTAAAAGGTCTTGAAATAATTAAAACATTATTATTTTTTTTTTATTGAAAATTCAACGGTTTTTTTGTTGTTGAAAATTTATCATTTTAGGTTGAAAATTCAACTATGTGATAAGAAATACATGTATTTTCTTGAAAATTAATTTTTCTTGATTAACAGTTACTTTTCTTGTTGTAAATGTATCTTCTTTGCTCTAAAAGTCAACTGTTGTTTTTTAAAATTTTGAATTTTGATTAAAAATTTAACAATTTTTGTGAAAGTTTGTTTCTGTTTAGTTAAAAATGAATTTTTTTCATCTGAAAATTTTATTATTTTATTTTTTGTTGCAAGTTTATCCTTTATACGTTAATATTTCTAATACTTGATCGAAAATTATTAAATTTAGTTGAAAATTCATCTTTTGGAAAATAAATAATAATAATAATGATGACAAATGAAAAAATAACAAAAATATTATAATGAAAAACAAAAAATTAAGTAAAAATAAAATAAAATATGAATAATAATAATAAATAATTGATAATAATAATCTAATGGAAAATAATAGATTGAAGTAATAATTTAAATAATAATAAATTGCAAAATAATAAAAATAATAATTGTGGAAAATAATTCTTGTTTGTTGGGAAAAAAAAAAATTTTCTTCGAGGATTTAATTATTTTGTAAAAAATTGTTAATTTTTGGTTAAATTCAAATAGTTGAAAATTATTTGTTTTTTCTTACAAATATAAAGGTCCTTTGATAGAAAAGTAATTTTTCTTGATTAGAAGTTACTTTTTTCAAAAATTATTTTCTTCGCTCTAAACGTCAACTTTTTTTTTTTTTTTAATTTGAATTGATGAATTTTGTTGAAAATTAATTTTTCTTTGTTGAAAGTTAATTTTCTTGTTGGAAATGTATCTTCTTCGCCTCTGAAAGTCAAATTTTCTTTTTTTTTAATGTAAATTTTGATTAAAAATTTAACAATTTTGTTGAAAATTTGTTTTTGTTTATTTAAAAATGAATTTTTTATCTGAAAATTTTATTATTCCATTTTTGGTTAAAATTTTATCCTTTATAAGTTAATATTTCTAATACTTTATCGAAAATTAATAAATTTAGTTGAAAATTCGTCTTTTTGGGTAGAAAATAATTCTTGTTTGTTGAAAAACAATATTTCTCTTTGAAGATTTAATTATTTCGTAAAAAATTGCTCAATATTGGTTAAATGGAAATAGTTGAAAATTATTTGTTTTTTCTTAAAAATGTAACGGTCCTTTGATAGAAAAATAATTTTTTTGATTGAAAGTGGCTGTCTAGCGTTTTTGCAAAAAAAAAAAAAAAAATACCAGGAATTTTCCAGGTTTTTCAGGACAAAAAAATTAATTTTTCAAGGTACCCTTTTTTACAGTAAAAAAATAATTTTCACGAAACATGCCTCAAAAATTTGATTTTAGGGTCAAAAACCCGTTTCTTGGTGATTCTTCTTTTTTTTTTGACAAAATAGTTGAATTTTTAACCAAATTGTTGAATTTTCAACCAAATAATCGATTTTTAAACAAAAAATATTAATCTCAACCAAAAACAGTTGCATTTTCAACGAAATAATTGAATTTTTAGCAGACAGCTAAATTCTTAACAAAAATCTGAATTTGACATAAAAAAGGAAAATTTTTGTCTAAATAGAAAAATGTTCAATAAAACACTTGAATTCTCAACAAAACTGTGTAAATTTCATCCAAATTGTAAAATTTTCAAGCCAAAGACGAATTTTTTGTGAAAAAATTGCATTTTCGAACCGAAAATATAAATTTCAACCAAAAAGATTAGTTTTCTACCAATAAAGACGAATTTTCAACTAACAAAATCAATTTTCAACCAAAAATTGAAGTTAAATTTTCAGGTCAAAAATTAATTCTAAATAAAAAAATAACGAATTTTCATTAAAATAGTTCAATTTTGAACCTAAGAGATGAATCTTCAAATAAAAAATTAATTTTCAACAAATTGGTTCAACATTTACGCAAGTATTTGATTTTTCGATTTGAAAAATAAATTTTCAGCCAAAAATGGAAAAGTTACATTTTTCGATAAAAAATTAATTTTGTAACAACAAAAAAATCAGTTTCAACAAAGTATTTCAACTGGAATAGTTGAGAAAATTTAATTACAAAAATTATTTTCAACCAAAAAAACGAATTTTCAATAAAATATTTCCATTTTGA
>JAABKJ010075445.1:195217971-195337545 GCA_011634705.1 Andricus grossulariae | reverse complement strand
GTTATAAATTCAACTAATTTATTAAAAAATCTATTTGTTTTGCTTGCAATTTTTTTATTATAACTGAAAATTAAACTGTTGTTTTTTTTTTAAATTGATCTTTTTTGGATAAAAATTCATGTATTTTTTTGAAAATTTGTCCTCTTTGGTAGAGGTTTTATCTTTTTGGTTGAAAATTTAACATTATGTTTGAATTCAACTGCTTTTGATTAAAAATTAAAATTACTTGGTTGAAAGTTAAATTCTTTTGTTAAAAATTAATTTTCTTGGTTGAAGATTTATCACTTCGATTGAAAATTCGTCTCTTTGGTTGAAAAGTGAGCTAATTTTTTCAAAAGTCTTTTTTTCTTTTTCTGCAAATTAATTTTTTTTTACTTCAAATTTAACTATTCCATTGGAAACTGAATATTTTTTTGAGAATTATTATTATTATTTTTTTATATTAGCTTTTTTTTATACTGAAAACGCAATTATTCCAGTTGAATAAACCGTGATTTTAGTTGAAAATTTCTCTCTTTGGATGAACATTAATTTTTTTCACTCATAATTTAACTATTCGATTTTTAGTTATTTTTATTATTTATTTGAAAATTCATGTATTTTGTTTCAAATTTGTCTTTTTTGGTAGAAGTTAATTTTCTTGGTTAAAAATAAATTTTGTATTGGAAGTTTAACTGTTCCATTCTTGGTTGAACATTTCGCAAGTTAGCTGGAAAAAAAATTTAATAAATTAAAATGGTTTAAACAATTGAACACCACTTAAAAATGACTAAGTATTCTTAAATTACTGATTAGTGAATATTTATGTCGCTTACGGGGTTTTCTTTGGGGACTTATAAGAGTGGCTTAAAATTATTCAACCTCGAAATTTATGATTGACTATTATTCTTTGACGAATTTTGAACAATATAATGAAACACGTAACGTGGAAAAACTCTCATTAGGCCTCTTTTTGAATTTTACAATCTTTATATTATTTCAAAAAATTATTAACAAAAAAGTAAATTGCCTAGAGTATTCATTAAAGACTTTTGAGTCACGTTATGAATATTTTTAAGAGAAATGCATTTGTTTATTTACAATGTGCGAATGAATATTTCTGTATGGTTTGATTAAAAAATTATTCGTTCGTTAACTATTTTTGAAAAATTGGTAAAAATTCTATGGAATGATGAAAAATGAATGCTGGTAACAGACACAATCTCAACATCTCATTAAATGTTATTGTTGCTAATTTATATATTTTTTCATCTCGAAAAAATGCACGGATCAAATCGAGCATGGGCGCACCTTTTTAAGGTCCTAAAAGAAAGAACCTGTTCGTTAAACAGCCATTTTTGATAGAAATTCGAAAAGTTAGAGTATTTTTTAAATTTTTGAGAGAGATTTTCGACTTTTCCTGAAAAATCGACAATTCAAAGTTTGATCGCCCAAAAAATAATGACAAATCAAAAATTGAATTTCGTAGTCAAACTATGCAAGATACGAAAAAGATGAATCAACAATCATTGTACTCCCAAAAAAGATCTACAAATTTTTCCTGGATCACTTCTTAATAGGACGCGCAGTTTTCATTCTATTTGTAAAAAACAATAATGAAAATAAATTTAATTTTCAAACAAACGACACAAGCTACGAAAAAAATTATTAGACAAAAGTTTTTCAAACAAAAAAGAGCTAAAATTTGTTACTAATCATTTTTTGATGGAATGCGTAATTTTTGCTCTGATCGTGAAAAATAACAGTGAAAATAAAGAAATAAAATTTTTTGAAAAAACAACACAAGCTGCGAAAAAATATTATTAAACAAAAATTGTGCACCTAAAACGCATCTGTACATTTTTTCGGAATCACTTTTTGATAGGAAGCGCAGCTTTTGTCTCAATCGTAAAAAAAACATTGAAACTATTAATGTAAAATTTGTGGAAAAACGACAAATGGTACGAAAAAAGATTGATAGACGTAACTTTTCTACCAAAAAGACGCATTTTCAACAAAAGACGTGAATTTTCCAAAAAATAGTTAAACTTTCAACTAAAAAAGATCAATTTTCATCAAAAAATGTAAAAGTTAGTTTCTCAATAAAAAAATTAAATTTCTACGAAATAATTGAAGTTTTTAGAAAACAGTTAAATTTTCAACCAAATAGTTGGATAAATTTTCAACCAAAAATTAAAAAATTATTATTTAAAAAAAAATGTAATAATTGCTATTTCAACCAAGAGGGATTAATTTTAAATAAACAAAATTCCAAAAAATAGTTAAATTTTCAACAAAAATACGTGAATTTTTCCAAAAATAGTTCAATTTTCATCTAAAAAAGATATTTTTTCCACAAAAAATGGAAAAGTTAAATTCTCAATAAACAAATTAAATTTCTATCAAATAATTGAAGTTTTTAGAAAACAGTTAAATTTTCAACTAAAAGAGGTAAATTTTCTACCATAAAGACGCATTTTCAACAAAATACGTGGATTTTCTAAAAGTAGTTGAATTTTCAACTAAAAAAGATCAATTTCCAACAAAAAATGGGAAAGTTACATTTTCAATACAAAAATTAAATCTCTACCAAATAATTAAAGTTTTTAGAAAACAGTTAAATTTTCAACCAAATAGTTAGATACATTTTCAACAAATAATGTAAAAATTAATATTTCAACAAAAAATGTAATAATTGATACTTCAACCAAAAGAGATTAATTTTAAATAAAAAAATAATTCCAAAAAATAGTTAAATTTTCAACTAAAAGAGGTAAATTTTCTACCAAAAATACGCATTTGCAACAAAATACGTGAATTTTCCAAAAAATAGTTGAATTTTCAACTAAAAAAGATCAATTTTCAACCAAAAATGGAAAAGTTAAATTCGCAATAAAAAAATTAAATTTCTACCAAATAATTGAAGTTTTTAGAAAACAGTTAAATTTTCAACCAAATAGTTGGATAAATTTTCAACAAAAAATGTAAAAATTAATATTTCAACAAAAAATATAATAATTGATATTTCAACCAAGAGGGATTAATTTTAAATTAAAAGAATCCAAAAAATAGTTAAATTTTCAACTGAAATAGGTAAATTTTCTACCAAAAAGAAGAATTTTCATAAAAATACGAGAATTTTCCAAAAAATAGTTGAATTTTCAACTAAAAAATATAAATTTTCAACCAAAAATGGAAAAGTTAAATTTTCAATAAAAAAATTTAATCTACCGAATAATTAAAGTTGTTAGGGAATTCAAAGGAAAAAAAAAAAAAAAAAAAAAAAAAAAAAAATACCACAGCGCTCGTCGTTGCTTACGAGGAAAAACGCAAAAAACGAGTACAAGTGCTCTCTATCTCGAGACAAACTTGCTAATAACAATTTTTCTTCTAAAAAATGTTAAGCGATCAGTTCCTAATTTTTTATTTCATTTATATTGAAAAAAATATTATAAATTCCATTGTTAAATAATCTTTTAAATATTGCAGGTTTTTCAAATTTTTTAAACAATAATTTAAGGGTGGCTGTATAGAGCTGAACAAGGGGTAGCCTGATAATAGAAAATAATAAATATAAAATTTTATTCAAATTTCGAAGATTTCAAAAATTTACACCAAAGAGGGGAATTTTCAACTCAAAAATTAATTTTTTTACCAAAAAATTAAATTTTTTACTGAATAGTTGAACTTTTAACCAAATAGTTGAATTTTCGAGCTAAAAAGAAGAATTTTTTCAGACAGTTAAAGTTTCAATGAAAAAGTTTATTTTCAACTAAGAAATATTACTTTTCTACTATGAAAGATGAATTTTTCATTCAAAAGGAGGAATTTTCAAAAAAATAATTGAATTTTCGAAAAAAAGAGGATTTTATTAAAACAGTTGAATTTTCAACCAAAAATAATCATTTTCAAAGAAGAAACGAAGATATTTAAACAAAATAGTTAAATTTTCAACCAAAGAGATAAATTTTCAATTAAAATTATGAATCCTCAACTCAAAAAAAATAATTTTCAACAAAGCAGTTCAATTTTAAAGCAAATAGTTGAATTTTCAACCAAAAAATGATTCAATTTTTCACAAAATAATTAAATTTTCAACAAATAATGGAATTGTTAATATTTTAACCCAAAAGATTAATTTTAACGCAAAAAAGGAAGGAATTTTCAAAAAAATTGCATTTTCAATGAAAGAGATGAATTTTCAACTAAAAAAGATAAATTTTCACAGAAGAATGGAAAAGTTGAATTTACAACTAAAAAGATTAATTTTCAACCAAAAAGAAGGAATTTCCAATCAAAGATATAAATTTTCAACTAGAAAAAATAAATTTTCAACCAAAAATTTAATTGTTGAAATTTCAATCAAAAACATTAATTTTCAACGAAAGAGATGAATTTTTAAACAAAAAGATTAATTATTTTTTATTAAAATTAATTTTTCTACCGAAAAGGCGAATTAAAAAAAAAAGATTTTTCAATAGATGAATTTTAAACTAATGAGATTATTTTTCTACTAAAGTGTTAATAGAAACTAAAATTGTTAAAAAAATTACAAATCTTGTTAGATCCGTAATGATTTTTTTTTCTTCAAAATACCAGATCTTGGTGTAAAACGCTAAAAAAGTTATGAATCTTTTTTAAGAAAAAAAAAACAAAACAATTTAAATACCAATCTCCGATGAATAACATTAGCATTATCCAAAATTCTTAAAAGTTTCTAAATCTTGTTGAAATTATAATGATTTTAGTTTTAAAATACCGAGTTTCTGTACAAACGCTGACGTAAATAAAATTGGTTAAAAAACGATGACCCTCCAGAATCCAATTGTTTTTTGCATTAAACAACTGACTTCCTGTTAAAAATGTTAATAGAAACTAAAATTGTGAAAAAAAATTACAAATCTTGTTCGATCCGTAATGATTTTTTTTTTCAAAATACCAGATTTTGGTGTAAAACGCTAAAAAAGTTGTGAATCTTTTTTAAGAAAAAACAACAAAAAAACAATTTAAATACCAATCTCCGATGAATAACATTAGCATTATCCACAATTCTTAAAAGTGTCTAAATCTTGCTGAAATTATAATGATTTTAGTTTTAAAATACCGAGTTTTTGTATAAAACGCTAACGTAAATAAAATTTGTTAAAAACGATGACCCTCCAGAATCCAATTGTTTTTTGCATAAAACAACTGATTTCCTGTTAAAAATGTTAATAGAAACTAAAATTGTTAAAAAAATTACAAATCTTGTTCGATCCGTAATGATTTTTTTTCTTCAAAATACCAGATTTTGGTGTAAAACGCTAAAAAAGTTGTGAATCTTTTTTGAGAAAAAAAAAACAATTTAAATACCAATCTCCGACGAATAACATTTGAATTATCCAAAATTCTTAAAAGTTTCTAAATGTTGTTGAAATTATCATGAATTTAGTTTTAAAATACCAAGTTTTTGTATAAAACGCTAACTTAAATAAAATATGTTAAAAAACGATGACCCTCCAGAATCTAATTGTTTTTTGTACAAAACAGCTGATTTCCTGTTGAAAATGTTAACAGAACTGAAAATTGTTGAAAGATTACAAATCTTATTCGATCCGTAATGATTTTTGTTTCGAAATACGAGATTTTGGTGTAAAACGCTAAAAAAATTGTGAATCTTGTTTTAAGAGAAAAACAACAACAAAAAAACAATGAAAATACCTATCTCCGATGAATAACATTAGTATTATGCAAAATTCCCAAAAGATTCTAAATCTTGTTGAAATTATAATGATTTTTGTTTCAAAAAGGACTGTTTTTCGACATTCCTGTGAAATTTTCCGTGCATTTTCTTGTCGAGTAGCTCTTGATGGAATTTTTCAAATATATACATACATATCTACATATATATTTATGTATAGCCAAAAGTAAGTCAAGCGGATTGCGTCCTAAAATGCAACTGCACTCGGTGCAATGAAAGTAAATGTTTTAAGCAAATATGAAATTTCTCAAGGTTAGTTGATGAAATCTTCTTCTGGCTAAAACTTTAAAATATGAAATTATGAAAAATTTTCAGTAAAAAAATTAGTTGTTTCAAAATTAACGTGTTTCCTGTCACGGGGAAACTAGCATTTCCTTTCAAAACAGAACTTGAAGAGGACAGTTCAATTAAAAACTAAAATGATGCATTTTTAACAAGTTATATTAATTTTCTACTAAAAAAAACGAAATTTTAATGAAATGCATGAATTTTGAACCCAATAATTAAGTTAGTATCAAAATACAACAATTTGTAATCAAGTAGTTGAATTTTTCACTTAAAAAGATAAATTATTAATGAAAAATATGAACTTTGAACCAAAAATGAAACAGTTGAATTGCCATTTGAGAAAGGTTATTTTCAACTACAACAAAAAACGAATTTTTAAACAAACAGTTGCTGAAAATTAATTTTTTCTAGGAAATTAACGATTCCATTTGAATTTAAAAATGCATTTTTTTATGTTTCAAAATTTATAACTAGAAATTTAGTTATCATATTTTAGGTGGAAAATTAATATTTTTCGTTTGAAATTGATCTTTTTTAGTTGAAAATTCAACTAATTGATTGAAAAATTCACGTATTTTGCTGAAAATTCTTTTTTTTCTGAAAATTAATTAATCTGTTTGGTTGAAACTTGATGCATTTTTGTTTAATCTCGTATTTTTTGGTTAAGTTCAATTACTTTTTTTTTTAATGTAAAATATATTTTTTGGTTGAAATAAATTTTTTAAACTGAAAATTAAACTATTCCATTTTTATTTTAAAAACGCATTTTTTCAGTGTTGAAAATTATTTTTTTATCTTGAAATTTAACTATTCTATTTGTAGTTTGAAAATTAACATTTTTCATTAAAAAAAATTTTTTTTAGTTGAAAATTCAACTATTTTGTTGAAACTTCATGTATTTTGTTTAAAAGTCGTTTTTTCGTGTCAAAAATGAATTTTTTCTAACTGAGAAATCACCTATTCCATTTGATTTAATAAATTCATTTTTTTTTTGTTTGAAAATTAATAATATATCTGGAAATTTAGCCAATAGTTGATACTTCAACAAAAAAAAGATTCATCAGTCAAGAAAGAAAAAAATTTGAAGCAAATTGCTCATTTTTAAGCCGCGATTTCTTCAAAAACCAGTTGAATTTTCCATCAAAGAACATAAATTTTCTGACAGTTATTGTAAATTTTGATAAACTAACTTTAGACAGACACAAGTTGTATCACTCATAAAACTATGAAAAACTTGCAAGTGTACTCCGAACATTCCTTAAAATAATTAGAATTCTTGGTGCCGCTTAGCCCCACTTTACGTTATTTATCAATTGTGGACTCTTAACCCATTAACCTCCAAGAACTACAATTTCTTAACTTATGTTCAAGCATCATTCTCATGATTGAAAAAGAGAAATTTCCAAACGAAAACCATGTTTCCTTGTAGTTTTGGGTATGCTCTTCAAGAATTCGTGGTCAGAATGGAGTTTGGTCTAATAGAAAATCCAATATGGATTTTTTCATAATTGTTTTTCGAGTCAAAAGAGTATTGGGACTCGATCCTAACTATGATCGACGTTGATCGGAATAGTTGAACTGCAAGAAAAAACTTGTATCACCAATCTCAAATAGCCATACTCTTCGTCAAATGGTGGATCAATACCCTTCGCAAAATGACGGACCCAATATGGCGGACATGAAATTTTCGAAACTCTACGATTTTCGCACAACTCTGTACTCGGGGTTTTTCGGGGTCGCTGATTATGACTTTGACAACGAATTTTTGAAATTGAAAATGGCGTGCCCAATATGGTGGACATAAAATTTCGGTAGAATTCTGTCTCTTTCGGGGTGCTTGATTAGAGTGAGTCCCCTTGCCTCTCACTGGAATATGAATCCTCTCAGTGATTCTTCTTGAAACCTGAATCACAGCATGGTGATTCACACTCTTTACAGAAAATTTTGGTACTTATAGGACAGTCTGAATAGACTTTGAGTTGATTTTGATGAGCTATTCTATGTGTTTCCCGTTTCATTTGACCTTTTCTTATGTAGCTCTTAGCAATGGATACTGCAAATTCTTTCGTTCCGACTTTATGCTTGATGGAAGGCTTTCGGGAAAGGTATCTCAACTTTGGATCGTGCTTGTGAACTGTATCTTTTCAAGGGTAATAAAGGATTTACTCCTGAAGCAGTGGAAGCTATCGAAACTGGCTTCGAATCTACTACAGTTATGTAGTTCATGCCACTATTTTTCTCATGTTTCACGACATACTCGCCTCTTGGAGCTCCTTTATTCATGACATTCTTCTCTTCAATAGAATTCCATAGAATTTGATAGAATTCAATGGAATTCAATTAAATTCAATGGAATGCAATGGAATTCAATAAAATTCGATGGAATTCTAAAGAATTCGAAGGAATTCAGTAGAATTCAGTATAATTCAATGAAATTCAATGGAATTCAATGGAATTCAATGGAATTTAATAGAATTTAATGGATTTCAAGAGAATTCAGTATTATTATTATCATATCATTAATCCGTTTCCCTTTCTGGTTAGGTCAATGAAATCTAATGAAATTCAATAGAATTCAACGAAATGTAATGTAATTCAATATAATTTCAGAGAATTCAATATAATTCAATAGCATGCAATATAATTCAATGTACTTCAATAGAATTTCATAGAATTCGATAAAATTCAATGGAATTCAATAAAATTCAATGGAATGCAATATAATTAAATAGAATTCGATAGAATTCAATAGAATTCCATGGAATTCAATGGAATTAGAAGGAATTCAGTAGAATTCAATATAATTCAATGAAATCCAATGGAATTCAATAGAATTCAATAGCCTGCAATATAAGTCAATAGACTTCAATAGAATTCAATAGAATTCACTGCAATTCAATTAAATTCAATGGAATTCAATAGAATACAATGGAATTCAATAGAATTCAATGAAATTCAATGAAATTCGATGGAATTCAATAGAATTCAATGAAATTCAATGAAATTCGATGGAATTCAATAAGATCTAATTAAATTCTATTGTGCTTCATAAAATTCAACAGAATTGAACGGAATTACCTAGAATTGAATTAAATTCCAGAAATTTGAATTTTCAACCAAAAATCTTAAGTTTCTGCCAAATAAGACAAATTTTGAACTATAAAAAACAAACGAATTTTCAACAAAATGGTTCAATTTTGAACCAAAAATGGTTTTTCAGTCACTATTCACAATTATTGTAAATCTTGAAGATTTATTCAAATAAATATAAATTTTTTTTGTTACTTAAAAAATTATTTAAAAACAATTTAGGAAAATTGAATTATTTTCAACAGAATACAGAATTTTCCAATTAAATAGTTGGTATTTCAACTAAACAAGACAAATGTTCAACCAAACATAGAATAGATGAACTTTCAGTTACAATAATACTTGAAATAAAAATCTTTAAAAAAAATTAAAATTTTGAATAAAAAAAAAAGAAGATTTTTCAACTAAAATGATGGATAATGAACGAAAAAAATAAATTTTTAACCAAGTAGTTCCACTTTCAACTGAGTAGTAAAGATCAAATTTCCACTTAAACATATGACTTTTCAAATTAAAAAGAAGAATTTTCAATAAAATAGTTGAATTTTCATCCGAAATAGATTTAAGTTGACTCTTCAGTAACAAAATATGAATTTCAAACAGTAAGTAAATTTTCAACGAAATAGTGGAATTTTGAACAAAAAATTCGCGTTTTTATCCAAGAAAGATGCAATTTCTACTAAAATAGAAGAATTTTCAAATGAAAATATAAATCTTTTATTTCATTTTAATGAAAATAATGCAACCCAATCCTTGCTTTTTTTCCAAGAAAGATGAAATTTCTACAAAAACAGATTTATTTTTAAATCAAAAAGACAAATTTAAAAAAAAGTTGAATTCTCATTACAAAAAGATGACTTTTTAACAAAATTGTTAAATTTTCAACCAAAAAGTTGCATTTTCATCCAAAAAAGATCAAATTTCCACTTAAACATATGACTTTTCAAATTAAAAAGAAGAATTTTCAATAAAATAGTTGAATTTTCAACCAGAAAAGATGGTTTTAACAAGATAGTTGAATTTTCAACAACATTGTTGAATTTTTGACAGAAAGTTGATTTCCAGTCAAGAGAGATGAATTTTCATACAAAAAAAGATGAATTTTCAATAAAAAAGAACTGGTTTTAACAAAATAGTTGAATTTTTGAAAAAATATTCATTTTCATACAAGAGAGATGAATTTTCATACAAGAAAGATGAACCTTAAAAGATGAATTTTCAAGCAAACAGAACGAATTGTCAATAAAATAGTTGAATTTCCAAACAGAAAAGATGGTTTCAACAAAATAGTTGAATTTTCAACAAATTTTTGAATTTTTGAAAAAAAGTTCATTTTTATCCAAGAGAGATGAATTTTCATACAAGAAAGATGAATTTTTAATTAAACAGAACTGGTTTTATGAAAATAGTTGAATTTTCAACCAGAAAAGATGGTTTTAACAAAATAGTTGAAATTTCAACAACATTTTTGAATTTTTGAGAAAATGTTCATTTTCATCCAAGAGAGATGAATTTTCATACAAGAAAGATAAATTTTTTATAATAAAAGATGAATTTTTAATCAAACAGAACGATTCGTCAATAAAATAGTTGAATTATCAATAAAATTGTTGAATTTTTTTCTTGAAGTTGCATTTTTTTCCAAAAACGATTAAACTTCTACTAAAACAGATGAATTTTTAAATCAAAAAGAAGAATTTTCAAAAAAATAGTTGAATTTTCATCCGAAATGGATTTAAGTCCTTATTTTAAACATTTTTCTACAGATGAAAAAAATAAATTTTTTATTTTTTTCTGAATCTCGTCTCAAATTTCATCATGAATCTCGTCTCGAATCTTCAGCCTTGCCTCGAATCTCTAACATTATCTCCAATCAAATCTCGAACCTTGTCTCAAATCTCAAGTCTTGTGTAGAATCATGTCTCGAGTTTTGTCTCGAATCTGGAGACTTGTCTCGAATCTCGTCTTCAGCCCCGAGTCTTTTCTCGCTTCTCGAGTATTGTCTAGAATTTTGTCACGAGCCTTGTCTCGAGCCTTGTCTCGACTCTCGACTCTTGTCTAGAATCTCGACTCTTGTGTCGAATTTGCACTCTTGTCTTCAATCTCCAACATTATCTTGAATCAAGTCTCGAAGCTGTTCTCAAATCTCAAGTCTTATGTAGAATCATGTCTCGGTCTTGTCTCGAATCTGGAGACTTGTCTCGAATTTTGTCTTCAGTCTCGAGTCTTGTCTCGCCTTTGGAGTATTGTCTCGCTTCTTGAGTATTGTCTTGAATTTTGTCTTGAGCCTTGTCTCGACTCTCGACTCTTGTCTTGAATCTCGAATCTCGTCACGAATCTCGAATCGTGCCTTGAATCTCGAATCTTGTCTTGAATCTCGACTCTCGTCTTGAATATCGAACATTATCTTGAATCAAGTCTCGAAGCTTGCCTTAAATCTCAAGTCTTATGTAGAATCATGTCTCGAGTCTTGTCTTGAATCTGGAAACTTTTCTCGAATCTCGTCTATAGTCTCAAGTCTTGTCTCGCCTTTCGAGTATTGTCTCGCTTCTTGAGTATTATTATGAATTTTGTCTTGAGCCTTGTCTTGACTCTCGACACTTGTCTCGACTCTTGTCTCGACTATCGACTCTTGTCTCGACTCTCGACTCTTGTCTTGAATCTCGACTCTTGTCTCGAATCTCGAATCTTGTCTCGGATCTTGAATCGTGGCTTGAATCTCGAATCGTGTCTTGAATCTGGAATCTTGTCTCGATTCTCGAATATTGTCCCGAATCTCGAATCTTGTCTTGAATCTCGAATCTTGTCTCCAATCTCGAATCTCGAACCTTGTCTTGAATCTCTAATCTCGAACCTTGTCTCGAATCTCGAGATAACGATAATTTTGAAAAAATGACGACAGATCGACTCTCGATTGAAACTATAAGGGCTTCTGCCCGGGGATACGAAACCCTAAAAAGTAACTGAAGGTGACCTAAGTGACTGTGTAGCAGTCCTGTTGATGAGCAAAGTCCAGATTGAATCCAGAATAATACACTTGTAAAGTGGTTGAATCCGTCTACAATCCAGTCAATTGTGAGTAATTCATGCAATCCACTTGCAATCCAGTTAGAATCCAGAGTAATCCACTTGTAATATGGCTAAAACCACTTTTAATATGGGTCAATCCACTTATAATCCAGTAAATTTTGAGTAATTCATGTAATCCACTTGAAATCCAGGTACAATCTGAAATAATCCACTTGTAATCCGAAAAAATCCATTTTCAATCCACTTAATTCGTATAATTATGTAATCCACTTACAATCCAGTTAGAATCCAGAGCAATCCACTTATAATCCAGTCAATTGGGAGTAATAGATATAATCCACTTCAAGTCCAGATTGAATCCAGAATAACCCACTTGTAAAGTGGATGAATCCGCCTACAATCCAGTTAATTGTGAGTAATTCATGTAATCCACTTGTAATCCAGTTATAATCCAGGGTAATCCACTTTTTTGCGGATAAATCTGTTTATAATCCAGTCAATTGGGAGCAATTCATATAATCCACTTGCAATCCAGTTACAATCCAGAGTAATACACTTGTAAGCCGGATTGATCAACTTTTAATCCACTAAATTTCGAGTAATTCATGTAATCCACTTGCAATACAGTTACAATTCGGAGTAATCTACTTGTAATCTGGATTAATGTAATTTTTGTAAGCCTTGTAATCCATGTAAATCTTTTTATAATCTAGCCAATGGGGAGTAATTCATGTAATTCACTTTCAATTCAGTACCCATCCATTTAATCTACTTGTAATCTGGTTAATTCACTTATAATTCAATCAAAAAGCAGATTAGAAAAGCAAATCCACTTATTATCCAGATAGTTGCGCGTAATTCATGTAATCCACTTACGATCCAGTTATAATCCAGAGTACTCCACTTTTGGGCGAATAAATTCTTTTATAATCCACTAAAATTCGAGTAATTCATGTAATCCACTTTCAATCCAATTAGAATCCAGGGTAATCCACTTGTAATCCAGATAATACACTTTCGATCCGGTGAGTCCATTCATAATGCAGTCAATTGGGAGTAATTAATGTAATCCACTAGCAGTCCAGTTACAATCTGCAGCAATCTGCTTTTAATCCGAGATAATCCACTTTTAATCCAGTCAATTTCGAGTAATTCATGTAATTCACTTGCAATCTAGTTACAATCCGGCGTAATCCACTTGTGACCGGATAAATCCATCTACAATCTAGTCAATTGGGAGCGATTTATGAAAAACATGCGCATAACAGAATAAATTACATTAAAAACAAAAACAATTGTCAAAACAAAGTAGACAGAGCAGATTTTAATACACTTAATACTGTCGTTTTTTCATATTTTGGCAAAATCTCGAAGATCTTGAAGTCAATGTTGGGAAAATTGGGCTTACATACTATTTATAGAGTTTCTTTTAAGAACAATATGATTGTCAAATTGGGAAAGGATAAATATGAGACAACAGACCAATAAAGGTGTCATTTACGAAATTAACTGTAAATATTGCAATGCAGTTCATGCAGGGCAGACAAAAAGGGCACTTAGACATAGGAAAAACGAACTTGAAAATAATTTTCACAGAAGTCCCACATATCACTCAGTCTTTTCTAAGCATATAATTACACATGGTTATGATTCTAATTGGAATGATATTAAAATTCTTGATCGTGAGAAAAATCATAAAAAGAGGGAATTCATGGAGATGTTATTTATAAAGAGAGGACCTCTCAAGATATAACAAAGTATGGGATAGAGTAATTAACTAGTTACAGTAATTTTCTTTGACTAGATTACAGAAAGATTTCTTCTTTTATAAAGCGATCAATTTTTCAACAAATATATTTGAGGACATTAAACTTAATCAAATGTTGTATTGACACTGTTTTAAATATTTTCTTTACTATGTTTTCCTCACAGGTTTTATTGATTTTTCATACCTTTAGTTATTCCCTATAAATAATCCCTGATGAGGAGGTCTGAATTGTCTTCGAAACATGTTGGTCCACTCGTATTATAAAAAGGACGAAGAAAAGGAAAACAGAGGGGTTGGTTTTTGGTTGACTTTTTCACTTTTCTCCCTCTTTTTTCATTGTGTTATTCTTGTCTCTGATGAGCCGAAAAGTAAGGTTTTTCGGCAGTTTATTTTCAAATTGTGAATCAATTTGTTGCTTATTCTGTAAAAATTATTCATGATAAAATGGGTTTCTTTTCAATCTTACTTAAAAAAATTTAAATAAAAAAAAAGACTTCTTTTAATAAAATTGAGCTAAAATATGTAAACTCAATTAAAAGAAACCTTAAATATTATTCATAAGCAAACCCTAAAGATTGGAATGAATCATGAGTTTAATGTCTCTATTTGAAAAATTTTTTAATTAAGATTGAAAAGAAATCCATTTGTCATGAATAATTCTTGCAGAATAAGCAAAAAATTGATTCACAATCAAAAGATAAAATTCCCAAAAATCTCACTTCTCGGCTCATTAGAGACAAGAATAACGTTTAATATCGTTCTCATGAATATTTCTTTCCAAGATTTATCATTTCTTCCTTATTTCAGTTAATACTCTTTTTTAGATTTACAATTTAACATTTTCAAAATTCGAAAATAAATTTTGCCTTATTTAGAATTCTTTCCAAATGTACAAAAACATGTTTTTTAGATTGATTCGAACCTGAAATTTCTTCAGCTTAAACGAAAGAAACATGTTATTATTTTTTATTCCGAAGAAGCAAAATGATAAAATGTTCCTTTGGTTGAAGCTGAATAAATTTCAGGTGCGACATATTCAACTTTTTTTAAAAAGTTTGCATATGACTCAATAACAAAAACATCTTTGTGCACATTTTCAAAAAATTGTTAGTGAGCAAAAAATTTATGTTTGAATTTCGTAATTTTTTATTATTGTTCAAATGTAAAAGCTGTAAATATAACCAATTCGACATAATTTTTGAACCAATAGGAAAAATTTATAAATAATTTATGCAAGTGCTATGATTGCTTTAGTTATTATTCAATAATCTGTACACTTAAAAATTTCAGGAAATTTTCCGCGTAATTCAAATATTGTATTTTTAAATATCCTATATTTAAAGATAAAGGGGAAAAAGGAAAAGTTTTTTTCAAATAGGGGAAAAGGGGGATTTCAAGAAAAAAGGGGAAACTAAGAAGGGAAACTAAGTAGTTTCAACCAAAAAAAATCAACTTTCAACCAAATAATTAAATTTTTATCTAAAATATTTATATTCTTAATCAAATAGACAATTTTCCGCCAAATAGATTAATTCTCAAAAAAATTAATCTTGCACCAAAAAAATTAATTATGAACATAAGAGTTCAACTTTTAACCAAATAGCTGAATTTCATCCATAAACATAAGTTTTACATCAGACGATTATTTTTAACAAAAAAATACAAATTTTCAATATAATACATGAATTTTCAACTGAGACTGATCAGCTCTTTTCCAAAAATGGAATAGATACATTTTCAGTTAAAAAATTAATTTTCATCATAAGAAGAAAACAAACTTTCAAAAAGATGGTTAAATCTTCAACTAATGAAATTGATTTTGACTAAAAATGTTATATCTACAAAAAATTAATATTTAACCAAATAGTTGAACATTTAACCAAAAAGCTGAATTTTCTACCCAGCAGATTAATTTTCTACCAAAAAAGAGGAAATTTGAACCAAATAAATGCTTTTTTGATTCAAAGAGATGAATTTTCAACTAAAAATGAAATTGTTAAATCATTAGTTGTAAATTACATAACAATAGAACACCTGTTATTCTTAGAAAAAATTCGAGTACGTTGAAAAGATTTTTAGAAGATTTGAAAAAATTCAAAATTATTTAAAAATTTGAAATGATATCAAATAATTTGATAGAATCGTCTACGTGTACCAAAAAATTTTAAAAATAAAAAAAAGCTTTAAAAGAATAAAAAGCATTTCTTCAAGATTCCTAGGAAAATGATTTTTTATTTTGAACAATTAATTTGAAGAGAATATTCCAAAAGATTTACAAAATTATCAAAAATGAATGTGGAAAATTTTCAGGAGATTTTTTTTATTTGGCAGGATTTTTGAAGAAATTTTAGGACAAATTTTAGGAAAAATTCGAATAATTCTAAAAATATGTTTAGAAGTTCTAACAAAATTTGAAATATAATGTAAAATTTGAAAAAATTTAAAACAACATCTAGATTTTTCAAGATTTTGAAATACAATTTCTTAAAATGATATAATTTTGAAAATGTTTAAAAGCATTGAAAATGATTACATGGATTTATATTTTTCGAACTGAATCTGAATCTTTGAACTCTACAATTTATAAAAGTTTAAAATTTTGTTCTTAGTTTCCCCTTTTTTCTTGAAATTCCCCTTTTTCTCCTATTCTCAAAAAACTTCCCCTTTTCCCCCTATTCCTTTAAATATACGATATTTGAAAATACAATATTTGAATTACGCGAACAACTTTCTGAAATTAGTAAGTACTTAAATAAATTATTTATGAATTTTTTCTGTTGGTTAAAAAATTATGACGAATTTTTTCTGGTGGAAAATTAATTTTTTGTAATTGAAAATTGAACTATTTTATTCGTGGATGAAAATTGATCTTTTTTAGTTCAAAATTCAACTCTTTGCTGAAAAATAAATTTATTTTGTTTAAAATCGTCTTTTTTGGTGGAAAATTAATATTTTAAACTGAAATTTCAACTATTCCAGTTAAAGGTTCATCCCTTTAGTTGAAAAATCATCTTTTTTATTTAAAATTTAATTATTCCAGTTAAGACTCATCATTTTAATTAAAAATTCACCAGTTTCGTGAAAAATTAAGTTTTTCAATAGAAAATTTAACTACTTTCTTGAAAAGTCATTTATTTGGTTGAAAGTCTTCTTTTTTGGTAGAAAATTAATTTTTTTTTATTGAAATTTCAACTATTCCAGTTAATGATTCATCACTTTAGTTGAAAATTCATCTTTTTTGTTTAAAATTCAACTATTCCAGTTAAAGATTCATCATTTTAGTTTTGAGGAGAACTTCAAACATTTGACAAAGTTTGATTTTTTACAGTTTGAAGGATTTCAAAAGATTTTACCAGGATTTTAAAGATTTCAGAATATTTCAAAAGATTTCAAAAGATTTCACAGATTTTAAAAAAATCTAAAAATATTTTTAAAAATTTCAAAAAATGCCAAAGATTTGAGGAGAACTTCAAACATTTGACAAAGTTTGCAAAGATTTCACAAATATTCAACGACGATTAAAAAGTTTCAGACGATTTCACAAAATTTTTAAATATTTCTAAAGATTTCAAATATTTCAAGGATTTCAAAAGACTTACAAGATTTTACAACGTTTTTAAAAGAGATTTTAGAATATTTTGCAGTTTTCAAATATTTCAAAAGAGTCTAAAGATTTCACAAGGATTTTAAGGATTTCAAAAAATTTCAGAAGATTTCACAGAGTTTTAACAAATTTCAAAAGATTAAAAAAATTCCCTCAAAAATGTCAAAGATTTGAGAAGAACTTCAAACATTTTACAAAGTTTGCAAAAATTTCACAAATATTCAGGAAAGATTGAAAACTTTCAAAAGATTTCACAAAAATTTCAAATATTTCTAAATATTTTCCAAAGTTTTCAAATATTTCAAGGATATCAAAAGATTTGAAAAATTATAGAATATTCTGCAGTTTTCAAGGATTTCAACAGATCAAAAAGATTTTACAAGGATTTTAAAGATTCGAAAATATTTCAGAAGATTTCAGAGTTTTAAAAATTTCAAAAGATTAAAAATTTTTCTACAAAGTTATCAAAGATTTCAAGGATATCAAAATAGTTTCAAGATTTTACAAGGATTTCAAAAATTTCACAAGAATTTGCGGATAGCGGACAATTGTTAGAAAATAGTATCTTTAATGTCACTTTTTTCGAAATAGTATGAAAATAGTGTCATAGCTAAAAAAAAAGTGTTAACAGGATGGCCACTATTTTTAAAATTTTCTTATCCCGGCTTTCAAATTATTGAACCTTTAAAGTCAAAGCTGCTGATTATTTAAAAATTTTAAATTGTTATCACACAACAAAATTATAATTCAACATTAAAGCTGATTAGACAAATTTCTCTAAAATCAAAAAAGGAATTGAATTATGCTGAAAAAACTTTCAAAATAAATAGTAATTCTTAATGGGGAACATTAAAAATGAGAAAATGTCTACTCTGGAACTTTGAAACTCAAGCGAATGTGAACTTCATTTAGAACTGAAAAAAATTTCAATCACCAAAAATTGTGATGTTTATCTAAATAAAACGAGATGCTACTCTTGTATTCAGAGAAAACTGTCTATCTATCCTTAAACCTGACCCTGGCTTAGGCTGAAGCGTCCGATAGGAATAGTTAGACCAAGGGTAGGATCATTCACTTGGCCCCCGGTGATGGGCCACGGGAAACTAGACCGTTACAAAGATAGGATAGCTCCTCATCCTCCTCCTCCTCTTCCTCATTCTCCTCCTCATTCTCCTCCTCCTCATTCTCTTCCTCCTCCTCCTCCTCCTCCTCAATCTCCTCCTCCTCATCATCTATCTCTTCCTCATTGATCTTCTCTTCTTCCACGTCTTGTTCATCTATCTCTTCATCCATCTTATTGTCATTTAGCTTATCTTCTTTATTCTCTTCACGATCCATCTCATGCTTTTCCGTAGCAATCTCCTCCTTCCCGGATAGCACAAAAGTTTCCCTAAACATTCCTGGATCATTCCAATCCAAGGTTCGGAGAATTCCGAAAAATGTCCCAGGAAGGTTCCCGGAAGTAGGTAAATGTCCGCATATCCAGGGAGATTCCCAAAAAAGGTTCCCAGAATGTTCGTGAAAAATGTTCCAGGAAGTTCCCGAAAGTAGGTAAATGTCCGCGTATCAACGGAGATGCACAAAGAAGGTTCCGGAAATGTTCGTAAAAAATTTTCGCATTATAATAATTAATTTTATATAATGCGCAAATTTTTCACGAACATTCCGGGAAGGTTTCTGGCAGTAGGTAATTGTCCGTGCATCAAGGAAGGTTCCCAAGGAAGTTTCCGAAAATATTCGTGGAAAATGTTTGCATTATATAAATAATACTAATTTAATGAATTAAATTCCTTACGAGCATTCCCGGAACCTCCGTTGGGAATCTTCCTGGATATGCGGACATTTACCTACTTCCGGGAACCTTCCTGGGACATTTTTCGCAATTCTCCGAACCTTATATTGGAATGTTCCAGAAATGTTCGGGGAAACTTTTGTGCTATCCATGTTGTCTTTCACCACATGTTCATCTATATGCGTATCATTTTTCATCATGCCGTTTTATTCCGGTACATATTTGGTTTAGTACCTTTGAACACGTCAACTTCGTTCTTTCTGGTATTAAATTTTCTTCGAAGGCAGCACTTTTTTGCTGTAGGATTTCACGCAGCTCTGCAATAACTGAACTATTACTATCATCGGTTTCATCATTGTTCTTGATATCACTTTGAATCGTTTTTGGAATATCATGAGACAATTTGAGGGGGACAAATTCATAGCTTTGATTCAATGAAAAATACCTAGAAAACTGAAAGCAACTATTCAAAAAAGATATCTAATAGCAATGCAAATGTTGAAAAATGTTTTGAATTTTTTATAAACAAATAAGGAAATGAAAATGATTTCGAGGGGATCGGCGGCGGTTCGTCACTTGATTCGCACTAAATTTGAACAATTTATGGAGAAAAAAAGTTTGTTAGTTAAATCAATAAAAGTTAATAAATAAGTTGTTGTTTTAAAAGCAATTTTTATCAATGAATATTTATATCAGATGTTTTTGATGGAATAGATAAAGTTTTTTCTATGGAATCGATCATATATTACATGAAAGTAAAACCTTAGTATCATATTTGGTTACCAAATAAAAGTTAAAACTACTAGATCCAACTAGTTAAGTTGAAACTACCTCAATTAACAAATCCACTATTTCGCTATTTTTGTAGGTAGAAACTTTATTTTTTCAATGCAATCAGCTGCAAATAACTTATTTCAACATTTTTCAAAACATTTTGATGACAGTCAACAATTTATTATTGGAAACAACAATTGCTTCAACAAATTTTCATCATATCATGTATTTATGAATAAAATACTGCCTTTCACGGAATTCACAGCATTATTTGGCTATTCTTTAACATTTAAAATTGTTTTTGTTTTTTTGTGTAATCATCTGTTAATAACACATTTGAATTTTTTGTTTGATAGTTCGATAACGATCCACTTCACCTCTCATTCTCTGCTGATCTGTACATAGGTTATTTTCAAACTAAACCGATCAATTCCGTTTATCGAAAAAGAAAGTCAAGTAGTAATTGAGTTTCTTTAATAAATTATCAATTTTCATCAACTTATGGCATGGAATTATTGCTAAGTAATTTTAATTATATTCCACAAGAAACAAAAATTTAGTTTACAAATGCATCAGCCGAGAAAAATTAATTTAACACATTGTTGATAAAAATAAAAATAGTGGATCGTTATCGAACTATCAAAAAAAGTTACAAAATGTGTTATTAACAGTTGATTACACAAAAAAACAGTTTGGATGTTGAAAATAGCCAAGTCATGCATTTGTTGATTAGGTTTGGTTAAACAATTATCAAATGTTATCGATTCATAGCAAAAAATCGTTGCTGAATAACTGGCTGTTAATTCCGTGAAACAGTGGTATTTTATTTATAATTACATAAAATGATAAAAATTTGTTTGAACAATTGTTGTTCACAATAATAAATTGTTTACTGTCATCAAAATATTTCTCAAAAAAATATAATAAAAAAGACGAATTTTCAACAAAATACTTGAAGCCTTAACTAAAATACATTAATTTTTAACCATACATTACATTTTTAACAAAAAAATTGATTTTCTACCTGAACATACGAATTTTCAACTAAATATATATATTTTTAATCAGTTAGTTCAATTTTCATCCAAAAAATACAAATTTTGAACAAATTACATAAATTTTCAACTAAATATTTTGAACTTTTATCTCAGAAATATGAATTTTTAACCAGGAGTTCAATGTTCAATCTAAAGAGATGAATTTTCAACGAAAAATGTAATAGTTGATATTTAAAAAAAAAAAAAACAGGTTTTCATTTAAAATAAAAAAAAAACAGTTGGATTTAACCAAAAAATACAAATTTTTAACTAAATACTTGACTCCTCATATGAAACAGATTATTTTCAACTAAACAATTTGATTTTTAACCAAAAAATTGATTTTCTTCCAAGAAATACGAATTTGTAACAAAATACATCAATTTTCAACCAAATAGTTCAATTTTCTACCAAATTGTTTAATTTTCCAGCCGAAAATATGCATTTTTTACAAACCAGTTTTATTTTTAACCCGGCAATGTGGATTTTCAACAAAAAAGTTAATTTTCAACCGAAACAAATCAATTTTTAACCGGACATTTGTATTTGTAACCAAAAAAGATTAAATTTCTACACAAAGATATACATTATCAAACCAAAAAGATGAATGTTCAACAAAATAGTTTAATGTTCAATAAAATGGTTGAATTTTTAATTGAAAAAAATGTATTCAAGAAAGAAAGAAAATTTTAATCAAACTGTTGAATTCTCAACCAAGAAGTATGAGTTGTGAAAAATTAATTTTTTGTAATTGAAAATTTAACTATTTCACTTGTGGTTGAAAATTGATATTTTTTTTGTTTAAAATCGTCTTTTTTGGTAGAAAATTAATCTTTTTAATTGAAATTTCAACTATTCCAGTTGAAGATTCATCACTTTAGTTGAAAGTTCATCTTTTTTGTTTAAAATTCAACTATTCCAGTTAAAGATTCACTATTTTAGTTAAAAATTCACCAGTTTCGTGAAAAATTAATTTTTTCAACAGAAAATTCAACTATTCCATTTTTGGTTGAAAATTAATCTTTTTTAGTTGAAAATTTAACTACTTTCTTGAAAAGTCATTTATTTTGATGAAAGTCTTCTTTTTTGTTAAAAAATTAATCTTTTTGGTTTAAAATTCAACTATTCCAGTTGAAAATTCATCAGTTAATCTCTTGAAAATTCCTTTGATGTCTTGAAGATAGCCTAAAATTCTTTGAAATCCCTTCAAATTGTTGAAAATTCTTCAGAATCTTTAAAAATACCGAAAAATATTTCAATTTTGAAATCCCTTGAAACTTTTAAAGGTTTTGAAAATTCCTCGTCGTTTGTAAAAATACCCAAAAACCTTTCAAATCTTTTAGAATCCCTTCAAATTATTGAAATCGATTGAAAGATTTTTGGAATCTTTGAGAATACCCTAAAATATTTCAAATCTTTTGAAATCGCTTGAAACTTTATGACCTCTTGAAAATTTCTTTGGTGTCCTAAAGATATCCTAAAATTCTTTGAAATCCCTTCAAATTTTCGAAAATTGTTCAGAATCTTTGAAAATACCCGAAAATATTTCAAATTTGAAATCCCTTGAAACTCTTAAAGGTCTTGAAAATTCCTTGGCATCTTTAAAAATACCCAAAAAGCTGTAAAATTCTTTGGGATCCCTTCAACTTATTGAAATCGATTGAAAGATTTTTGGAATTTTTTAGAATACCCTAAAATATTTCAAATCCTTTGACAGCGCTTCAAACTTTGAGAGCTCTTGAAAATTCATTTTATGTCCGCAAAATACCATAAAAATCTTTCAAATTCCTTCAAGTTATTGAAAATTCTTTAGAATCTTTGAAAATACCCAAAAATATTTCAAACTTGAAATTCCTTGAAACGTTGAAAGGGATTGAAAATTCCGTGGCGTTTTTAAAAATACCCAAAGACCTTTAAAATCCTTTTTAATCCCGTTAAATTATTGAAATCGATTGAAAGATTTTTGGAATCTTTTAAAATACCCTAAAATATTTCAAGTCTTTTAAGATCGCTTAAAACTTTAAAAGCTCTCCGAAATTCCTTTGATGTCTCAAAAGTACCCTAAAATCTTTGAAATCCCTTCATATTTTTGTAATTTCTTCGGAATCTTTGAAAATACCCGAAAATATTTCAAACCCTTTGAAATCCCTCGAAACTTTTAAAGGCCTTGAAAATTACTGGACATTTTTGAAAATATCCAAAAACCTTTAAACTCCTTAGGAGTCCTGTCAAATTATTGATATCGATAGAAAGATTTTTGGATAATTTTAGAATACCCTAAAATATTTCAAATCTTTTGAAAACGCTTGAAACTTTGAAAAAATCCTAAAATCCTTTCAAATCTCTTGAAAATTCCTTTGATGTCTTGAAGATAGCCTAAAATTCTTTGAAATCCCTTCAAATTGTTGAAAATTCTCCCAGTGCAATATTATTTAATTCGAATTACAAAGTAAAATGTACACCATAAACTTGTAAAATCTCCGTAGTGACTCACGGCTGAAGTGAAAAAAGGGCTCCATTGGAACCATATATCATTTTGGGTTCCTTTTCAGCAAAAGTTTCCTTTTTGTTGCAGCTCTTTGGAACCAAAAATTGGTTCCAATAGAAACCCCAGTTTCTTCTGTGTTTATTTTGAGTTGTTTAGACATTTTAGTTTGATAAAAACACAAAAGTAGGACATTTTAAACGTTTCAAACGTTTTCGATACTTCTTTGAGTTAGGGTCGTTGTACCAAATATCAGATTTCTCAAAACAACTAGTTTTTCTATGATTTTAAGAATAAAAATCATATTACTGATGATGTTATTTCAAATAAAAAATATTTATTTTAATGAAAAAATTGTAAAACTTTCGAAAAAAATTTATTTTTAAGGTTTCGTAGCCCCTGGCGGAAACCCGTATAGTTTCAGTCGGATGTCCGTTGTACTTTTTTCCAAGGAGGGAAGTGGTGGAGATACGAGGGGAGGGGTATAGTAGAGGAAGTATTTTGAGGGGAACTAAAGACGTGAGGGGAAATGAGGGGGGTAGAGAAAGTGAGAGGAATTGAAGTAAAATTAGGTGAAGTAGGGGAAGTAATTGGACGGAAGTAGGGGAAATGAGGATTGGAGAAGTAGGGAAATGAGTGGAAATAAGGTGTGGGGAAGTATGAGAAGTGATGGGAGGGGAACTAGGGAAGTGAGGGTAAATGAGGCGGGTAGGAAAACTGAGGGGTAGTGAGTGGTAGTAGGGGCGAGGGGGAGGGGAAGTGATAGGAAATTAGAGGAGGGGAAATGAGTGATGGGAAGTAGGGGAAGTGAGGGGAGGGTCAGCAGGGTAGGGCGGGTGAGTAGGAGAGGGGAAATAAGGACTGGGGACGGGAAGTGGGGGAAAGGGATTGTTAGCTGGGGAAGAAAAAAACTAACGCTATCTCACGCTGGAAAAGGGAGGGGGGGGATTCTTTCGCACCGTATCCCTTTGCCAGTTTTATGCTTTATCAGGGTGTGCGCCCAGGAAATCCTTGAAAACCTGGAAAAATCATGGAATTTTTCTCTGCCTGAAAAAAACCTGGAAAAGTCCTTGGATTTTGCTCATGGCCCTGGAATTTTTATTTCCTTAGAGAAAGAAAAATTTGTTTTCAAATTTGTTCTCTGCTGAACAGAAAAAGACTGCTGAACCGTTTTTTTGGAGGTGCATGTATATAATAATCTCTATAATGGCGAGTTTGGCGAAGACGAAAAAGAAACGGTAAATCGCCTGATGGAAGTCCACTTCCCAGGTATTCAGCGAACTCAAACTGACCGACAGAAGGAAGGCTGGGGTCTTCCCCAATGATATTAAGAAGGTAGAATGGGCTATTGGTTTCTTCTGCCCCTATAAATCATCGGGGCAAATTGCGTATACCCAATGCTTTTACGAAGGGTATGGATTTCGTCGTCCTCCCACTGACGAAATTATTTAGGGCAAACACATTTTGGATGAGCAGAAAAGCCTTTGGTTTTACGTGGGATAACTGCCCTGGCGATAACTGCCAAGGCGGCTCACGCAATTGGCTGACTGCAAGAGCAAATAGATGGACTTGGGAGATTAGACACACTAGGTTTCCAAGGGACATCAGCACACTGACAATTCTAGAAATGAGGCAAGATAAAACAATAAAACGCTTCAACTTCACTCAGACGTGCCGCGTCTGCATACCAAGCACAGATATGTGGAAAGCAAATGATAATCCGTTCCTCCAAGGGGAAATTTGGCACACAGACAGCTCCAAAGGAGTGGAAGTGTCAGGAGCAGGAACTCATGACAGCGCGGAAAAGAGTAGGATATGAAATTCACTTGGGCGGTATGCCACAGTCTTTTAGGCGGAGGCCCTGGCCATCCTTCGCTGCGCTGAAACATTAACAGAGGCAAACGCTGCTGGTAGGCAGATTACAATCTGCTGGGACAGCCAACCGACATAAACTGCAGTTGGGAAACCAGACATAACATCAGAGCTGGTTTGGGAATACAAAAAGGCATTTAACCAACTTTCAAAAAATAACAACGTGGTCCTCATATGGGTTCCTGGTCACACAGCGATCAAGGGCAACGAAAAAGCAGACCAGTTGGCAAAAAGTAGCTTCCTACAGGGCCAAACCACCTGAACTATCACATGCGCAAAATGGACTATAACCGCAAAAAACAATGTGAAAAATGCGACAGGGATTATAAAACATCCTTGCATGTCTTATGCCAGTGCCCGGCATCAGCTAGGCTCAGACAACAAAACCCTTGGGCCCCACTTCATGGGACCTGAGGAGATTATAACGGGATTAATGGTTGACATACTGGGCTTCACCAATGAGTCTGGAGTCAACTACTGAGAGC
The DNA here is from genome assembly GCA_011634705.1 of Andricus grossulariae. Classification (NCBI taxonomy): domain Eukaryota; kingdom Metazoa; phylum Arthropoda; class Insecta; order Hymenoptera; family Cynipidae; genus Andricus; species Andricus grossulariae. The sequence goes on along the minus strand of JAABKJ010075445.1, from coordinate 195,311,601 downwards.
GAATGCTTAAGGATGTGGCACAGTAGGCTTTATAGCCTATGAAATAAACTAACGGTAACGTTTACTCGTCACTTTTGACTGATCTTCTAAACTTTTAATGTAGAACCACATCTTTTACAGAGGAAATAATAAGGTAAATAAAATAAAAATTAATATTCTTCCAACTGCAATTTAAAATATGCATCGCGATTACTTTTCAATAATAAATTATTTCCAATATAAATGAACAAGCATTTGAGCATTTTTCCTGGTTTACAAAGTTTTTTGTGAAAAAAGGAATAAACAGTGTCCAATTGTCGGTCTTTAATTATTTTATTTGAAATTGAATAAATTTAATGATTTATAGGTAAATATAAACTATTTAGGTCATTTTTACATCGATCTTAAAAGATCGATTCTTTCAAGATCGATTCTTCTGATTCGATTTTTTTGCCGAATCGATCTTAATTAATTCGATCCTGGATCGATTCATGAATCGATCTTTTCGAAAGAATCGCCCATCCCTAGCCTAAACTGGTGACCAGGGGGATGGCTCTTCTATAAAGGCCTGTAGAATAAATGCGTCATGAGATTTGAAGACGGCCGAGTGGCGGCGCTGTCTGTACTTTTAGGCCGACAACTATTCAAATGCATGGGGAAAATACAAATTTAATTTATTTTAATTGTTAAAATACGTTTTTTGCATATAATTATCTCAGAAGAATATTTTGTAGCATATAAAATATCCAATAAATTAATAAGTACGAATGAAAAGTGAAGAAAACATTATTTTGATGATTAAGTACAAATACACTTTTCACAAAGTACCAATAATAATTCTACAAAGTGAACATTAAATTTTTAACATTAACATATGTAAATATTGTAAACTGTGAAAATAGTACATTTCAATTGAATTTTATTTTTATTGAAATTTAGAATGATAATTGAATATTGAAATTAACGCTTAATTAAACTAAATTTTAAAAATTTAGATTTTTTTAAGGCGAGAAAATAATTTATTTTGTTTCGTTATAAATATTTTGAAATAATTTTCAATTTTACCTTACAATTAGTTTTTTAAAATAAAAAATAATTTCAATTTTCTCAGGAATCTTTGAAGAAAAACTTTTTTATTTTCTTGAAACCTTTCGAAATTCTTAAAAAGTTCCCTTTTTACGAAACTTCAAAGCTCTACGTTTTGTTTTCAATTTCTTGAAATTGTTTCAAGTTAAAATGGCTTTTTAAATGCTGCTAAAAATGAGAAAATTGCTTTTAAATCTTCCAAATTCTTTTTCGACAATTTTCGAAACTTTCGAAATATTTTCAATTTTTTTCAATTTTATCTTTAAATTAATTTTTCAAAATTAAATATCATTTTAATTCTCCCAGGAATCTTTCCCCTACTCACCTTCATTGCTAATAATTTCTAATAATTTTCTTTCACTTGCACTCACTTTCTCCAGTTCCCTTTTTCTACTCACCTTTAATAGTAATAATTTCTAATTATTTTCCCTCACTCGCACTCACTTTCTCCAGTTCCCCTCCCCTACTCACCTTCATTGCTAATAATTTCTAATAATTTTCTTTCACTTGCACTCACTTTCTCCAGTTCCCTTTTTCTACTCACCTTTAATAGTAATAATTTCTAATTATTTTCCCTCACTCGCACTCACTTTCTCCAGTTCCCCTCCCCTACTCACCTTCATTGCTAATAATTTCTAATAATTTTCTTTCACTTGCACTCACTTTCTCCAGTTCCCTTTTTTTACTCACCTTTAATAGTAATAATTTCTAATTATTTTCCCTCACTAGCACTTACTTTCTCCAGTTTCCTTTCCCTACTCACCTTCATTGCTAATAATTTATAATGATTTTCCCTCACTTATTCCAGTTCCCCTCCCCTACTCACCTTCACTGCTAAAACTTTCTAATAATTTTTCCTAAGTTGCACTAACTTTCTCCACTTCCCCTCCCCTACTCACCTTCATGGCTGATAATTTCTTATAATTTTCTTTCACTTACACTTACTTTGTCCAGTTTCCCATCCCTACTGACCTTCATTGCTAATAATTCCTAATCATTTCCTCTTACTTCTTCCAGTTCCCCTCCCCTACTCACCTTCATTGCTAATAATTTTCTTTCACTTACTCTCACTTTCTCAGTTTCCCTCCCCTACTCACCTTCATTGCTAATAATCCTTAATCATTTCCTCTTACTTCTTTCAGTTCCCCTCCTCTACTCACCTTCATTGCTGATAATTCCTTATAATTTTCTTTCACTAGCACTCACTTCCTCCAGTTCCCCTCCCCTACTCACCTTCATTGCTAATAATTTCCAAACATTTTCTTTCACTAGCACTCACTTCCTCCAGTTCCCTTTTCCTACTCGCGTTCATTGCTAATAATTTCTAATAATTTTCCCTCAATTCGTCCAGTTCCCCTGCACTACTCATCTTCAATGCTAACAATTTCTCATAATTTTCCCTCAGTTGCACTAACTTCCTCCACTTCCCCTCCCCTACTCACCTTCATTGCTGATAATTTCTCATAATTTTCTTTCACTTGCACTCACTTTCCCTAGTTCTTTATCTCTACTCACCTTCATTGCTAATAAATTCTAATAATTTTTCCTCACTCGCACTCACTTTCTCCAGTTTCCTTTCCCAACGTAACAGGTGCTAACAATCCAGCCTGTATTGCCAAGGATTACTGCGATAATTTTGAACTTCTCATCTCTATGATAAACGATATGTATACCCATCTCGAATACCGAAGTGCCAAATCTAGACATACTAGAATTATTGACAAACTAAAAAAGTCTCTACAAGAACAAGAAAATGATTCTTCCAACGATGAGGGTCTACATCTCATTGGTCGGAAACATATGAAAACTTCTAAAAACCTAAAATGAAAGCAAATAATAAAATGGATCGAGACAAGAGTGAAACACTAAAAATATTCTACGCGAATAGATCTTAAAACTATACCTAAAAAAATAATATAAAAGTCAAAAATGCTTTTAAAAATAGAACCAATACATACCATGCCAGTGGTGGCGTTGCGACCTACATAAAAAACAAGATTCATTTTGAAGAATTGAACTTCAATACTAAGTTAGGAGCAACAGCGGTACAAATTCTCTCACATATCGAACTGTGTATATGTAATATCTACATCTCAAATTGGTTCGATCCTAACCTTCAAGACCTTCAAAATTTAATAAACCAATTACCAAAATCTTTTATAGTATTTGTTGATTTTAACAGCTATAACACCCTTTATGGTTCTCGTCGTACAGATGCAAGAGGAAATAGAATTGATTATCTATTAAGTAACCCAGATATATTTCTTCTAAATAAGACAACGGACATATTTCAACATTGACCATGGTACCTTCAGCGCCATCAACCTCTCGCTCTACAGTTCTTCCATAGGAAATCGTTTAAACTGGGAAGTATTAGAAGAACATTGCAACAGTGACCACTTCCCTATTCTGCTTGAGATGCCAAATCTGAACTCAAATACCTATAATAACGAACCAAAATGGAAGATCAATAGAGCCGATTGAGCAAATTTCCAAAAAATTTTGGATGAAAACATCGATGATTTGGACGAACCTTTAGAGGACAATTGTAATCAAATGGAAGATCTAGTGCAAAACTTCATCAATTCAATCACTGAAGCAGCTGACTCCAGTATGTCAAAAGCTTCATTCAGGACCCACAAAGACCAAGTACCCTGGTGGAACGAAGAAGGAGGAAAAGCTACCAAGGAAAAAAGCATGTATATAATGTGTTTAAAAAACACAAGTCCAAGGAAAATAAAATTGGTCTAAAAAAACTCCGACCTTTAGCATGCAGGAAATGTAAGTTCAATAAAAAACACTTCTGGGCAGAACACATTTTATCAGTGAAACACAAGAGCCCTAGTGTCACCGAGAAGGTGAATGGTCAACGAAAAAGATTAATTTTCTAACAAAAAAGACCAATTTTTAACCAAATAGTTAAATTTTCCACTAAAAAGATTAATTTTGAAATAAAAAGGTTCATTTTCTACCAAACAAGAGAAATTTTCAACAAAATAGATGCATTTTTAACCAAATAGTTCAATTTTCAACTAAAAAAATGAATTTTCAAATAAGAAGATTAATTTTGTACCAAATAAGACAAATTTTCAACAAAAAAAATGAATTTTAAACCAAAGAGTCGAATTTTCAACGAAAAAGATTAATTTTCTATCAAAAAAGACAACTTTTCAACAAAATAGATGAATTTTTAACCAAATAGTTAAATTTTCAACCAAAAAGATGAATCTTCTATGAAGAAGATTAAGTTTCTACTAAAAGAAAGGAACTTTTAACAAAACAGTTGAATTTTTAACCAAAGAGATGATTTTTCAACTAAAACGATGAATCTGCAACCAAAAAAATTATTTTTCAACAAAGTAGTTCGACTTTTAACCAAATAGTAAAATTTTTCAACTAAAAAGATGAATTTTTAAATAAAAAGATTAATTTTCTACCAAACAAGACAAATGTTCAACAAAACAGAGGAATTCTCAAAGAAGAAAATCAATCTTCAACAAAAATAAGACATTTTCAACAAAAGAGTTAAATTTTTAACCAAATAGTTCAACTTTCAACAAAAAAGATGAATTTTCAAACAAGAAGATTAGTTTTCTACCAAAAAGATTAACTTTCAACAAAATAGTGAAATTTTCAACTAAAGATATGGATTTTAAACCAAATAGTTGAATTTTTAAACAAAAATATGAATTTTCAACGAAGAAGATTAATTTACTACCAAAAAAAGGGAATTTTCAACAAAACCGTTAAATTTTTAACCAAAGAGATGATTTTTCAACGAAGAAGATTCATCTTTAACTAAAAAAATGAATTTTCAACGAAGTAGTTTAACTTTTAACCAAATAGTAAAATTTTCAAACAAAGTGAAGAATTTTCAAATAAGAAGATTAATTTTCTACAAAACAAGACAAATTTGTCAAGAAAATAGATGAATTTTTAACCAAATAGTTAAATTTTCCACTAAAAAGATGAATTTTCAAATGAAAAGGTTAATTTTCTACCAAAAAAGACCAATTTTTAACCAAATAGTTAAACTTTCAACCGAGAAGGTGAATGGTCAACGAAAAAGATTAATTTTCTAACAAAAAAGACCAATTTTTAACCAAATAGTTAAATTTTGATCAATCGAAACATCTATACGAGATGGTCAGGCTAATCAAACACCTGGCCAGTAAGAACATCCGCGACAAACGGCGAACAGTGAAACATCAACTGTGCCTGTTAAAGATGCTTTGGCTAGCGCTAAAAATTTGCAGTCAACCACCTCAACAGAAATACCATGAGAGCCTCAACTGGAATACCACAATGGTGAAGGAATTGGTGCGTCTCTACTATGAAAGTGCGAAGCTGGAAACAAAAATCGAAAAAGGATACTATTTTAGGACGGAAATTTCTGCAAAGTATCCTTACATACAGAAGGTTTAAGTGGAAAGACATATCGGTAAGATGTAGGACATCAGTAATAAAAATTTTCTTATCTTAGGAGACCAAGCGATAGAAATCAAATAGTAGGTTGCTTTGACGTAGAGAAACGTCAAAAATGAACATCAGTTGGAGAAAGATGCATCAGAAGATCAAATAGCGGCCATTGGTAAAGATAAACATCAAATAGGATCTGCGTGCACTAATAGGACACCTGCACAGCAAGGTTTTACCTATGCCTCTTTGGCTGAACACCAACTGCGTTAGAGGTTCAAGGTCTTGTTTATTGTGCAGCTGTAGCAACTGTTAGAACGTTGGGCTGCATAAGCAGGCCTACAAATGCAGTCTTCGCCCCCGGAAGGGATTGAGATCCACAACGGGAGATCAGGTTAGATATTGATGTCAGCAGAGTGAAGTGCAAATTGGGTCGAATGACTCGATATAAGAACGAAAATAAAGACAGAAAGCTGATACACCATGTTAGTAGCAGAGATATTGGATATGATTATAGACTTCTAACGGCAAAGGCTTGACGTTCTTACTGTTAGATTGCGTCGGTACAAGAAAAGTAGTGCAAAAAGTCAACAAAATCCAACCTTTCAGACAGATGAAAGCAGGCTTTTATCGTGAACTCAGTAAGCTAACCAGAAAGACACCGAAGTCCCTCAATTGGCAGACATCACTTACTGGAAAGCTCCAGGTCCAAATATAGTGCACAACTTCTTGTACAAGAACCTGACAAGTGTGCATCCTGCGTTGGCAAGGTTTTTTCAGAGGATCGCCAAACACCTAGATTTGATGAAAGGCTTTACACTTAAACATACTACGTACATGTTACCTAAAAAATCAGACGCTCAAAATGCAGATAAGGTATATTCTCACTGCGAAGAGAATGACATCCTCACAGAAGAACAAACGGAATGTTACAAAAACTATTGACGCATTTATGATCTATTCATTATACATTCAAGTGAACAAACATAATTGTTTAAACAATTTACTATTATTTTTAATAATATTATCTTTGAATAATGCTAGAGAGTTGCAGTTTTTTTTTAATATTCAACTTTTTGTCCACTTTTCACTCAGAGCGATTTAAAATTGATGAAATTGAACAAAAATAATAGTTTAAACAATTTATTATTATTTTTAATAATATTTTTTTGAATAATGCTAGAAAGTATCAGCTTTTTTTGAAATTTTTAACTTTTTGTCCACTTTTGACTAAGAGTAAAGTAAGAATTAATCCAATTAAACAAAGATAATTATTTAAACAAATTAGTATTGTTTATAACTGTCTTCTCCTATAGTGATGCTAGATAGTTGCAACTTTTTCTGAAAATTTCCACTTTATGTCATTTTTTCACTTAGATTGAGGTGATAATAATTTCAAGTTGATTAAAATAATTGTTTAAACAATTGATTATTATTTTTAATAATATTTACTTTGAATAATGGTAGAAAGTATCGGTTTTTTCTGAAATTTTCAACTTTTTGTCCACTTTTCACTTTGAATGAGGTAATAATTTATTTAAGTTAACAAACATAATTGTTTAAAAAATGTATTATTGTTTATAACTATCTTCTTCTATAGTAATGCTAGATAGTTGCGGCTTTTTCTAAAACTTCCACTTTTAGTCCCTTTTCCAAATAGATTGGGGTAATAATTAATTCAAGTGAACAAACAAAATTGTTTAAACAATTTATTATCATTTATAACAATATTCTCTTGGAATAATGCTGTAAAGTTCCAGTTTTTTCTACACTTTTCAACTTTTTGTCCACTTTTCAATCAGAATGAGGTAAGAATTAATCCAATTAATTAACAATAATTGTTTAAATAAATTAGTATAGTTTATAAATATTTATTATTGCTAGATAGTGGCGGCTTTTCCTGAAATTTTTCACTTTTTGTCAACTTTTCACTTAGGGTGAGGTAATAATTAATTCAAGTTAACAAACATAAATGTTTAAATAATTCATTGTTATTATCAATAATATTATCTTTGAATAATGCTAGAAGGTTGCGGTTTTTTCTGAAATATACATCTTTGTCTTCACTTTTTACTGAGAGCGATGTCAAAATTAATGAACTTTAAGAAACATATGTGATTGTTTGAAAAATTATTATTGTTTATAACTATCTTCTCCTATATAGTAATTTTGAATAGTTGCGGCTTTTTCTGAAATTTTCGACTTTTTATCAATTTTTCATTTAGAATGAGATAATAGGTTTTAAATAAACGAAAGAAATAAAATAATTTTAGAAAATATACTAGAAAAAAATTTTAAAACATATTAAATAGAAACTAAAAAGCTAACTCAAGATAAAAAAAAACTAAAGCTAGACAAATATTTATAGGTTTTAAAAAATGAAAAGAAATAGAATGAGTTTAAAAAATATACTAAAAAAACTAAACCTAAAAATAAACTAGAACTAAAAAAACGGAAGCTAGAAAGAAATTAAAACTAAAAAGAAACTAAAACTAAAAAAACTGAAGCTAGAAAGAAACTAAAACTAAAAAGAAATGGAAGCTGAAAAAATTCTCGGGTTTCAAATAAACGAAAGAAATAAAATAATTTTAGGAAAAATACAAGAAAAAAATGTAATAACATATTAAATAGAAACTAAAAAACGAACTCAAGATAAAAAAACTAAAGCTAAACAAATACTAATAGGTTCTAAACAATGAAAAGAAATAAAATAAGTTTAAAAAATATACTAAAAAAAACTTAACCTAAAAAGAAAATAAAAAAAAAAAATTGAAGCTAGAAAGAAACTAAAGGTAAAAGGAAACTAAAACTAAAAAGAAATTAAAGGTGAAAAAAATACTCAGGTTGTAAATAAACGAAAGAAATAAAATAATGTTAGAAAATATACTAGAAAAAAATTTGATAACATATTAAATATAAACTAAAAAACGAACTCAAGATAAAAAAACTAAAGCTAAACAAATGCTTATAGGTTTTAAACAATGAAAAGAAATGAAATAAGTTTTAAAATATACTAAAAAACAGCTAAACCTGAAAATAAACTAAAAAGAGACTAAATCTAAAAAGGAACTAAACCTAAAAAGAAACTGAACCTAAAAAGAACTAAAACTAAAAAAAACTGAAGCTAGAAAGAAACTAAACCTAAAAAGAAACTAGAACTAACAAAACTGAAGATAGAAAGAAACTAAAACTAAGAAGAAAATAAAGCTAAAAAAACGGAAACTAAAAAGACTGAAGCTAGAAAGAAACTAAAAAATAGACTCGAGATAAAAAAAACTAAAGCTAAACAAATACTTATAAGTTTTAAACAATGAAAAGAAATAAAATAAGTTTGAAAAATATTTCCAAAAACTATACCTATAAAGAAACTACAACTAAAAAGAGACTAAATCTAAAAAGAAACTAAACCTAAAAAGAAACTAAATATTAAAAAACTGAAGCTAGAAAGAAACTAAACCTAAAAAGAAACTAGAACTAACAAAACTGAAGATAGAAAGAAACTAAAAGTGAAGCTTCAACTTCTAGAGATCTACGTTAGTATATTATAAACTTTTTAACTAACGAAATTGTTGGGAATCAGTAAAAGATCTGAATTTTATTCTTTAACCGCCAATAAATTTATAGAAATTTGAAGAAATATATGGAATTATATGAGCATCTACGGAAATTTATGGAAATGTATAGTAATTCAGCAGTAACTTTTTATAACAGTTCTGGTGGGCGCATAGGCAGGAGCTCAGGCTATAATTATATAACAGGCTTTTCTTGAGACTGCAATACGTGATTTAATTTTCGTCCAAAAAAAAGATAAATGATTATTCACTGATCTTAACGGTTCGACTGATTTTACTGATCTCTTATCTGAACACGTAAAAAACTCGAGATCCACACAAAAGAAAAGAGTTATCTTCCCACAATCTTACCACTTTAAAGGCATCATCCCATGAACATTGTTGATTTTCTTCCGGAAGTAACATTCAAAGAAAAGGATTAAGACTGAATTCCGATTTATAAATAGTTTTCCACAATCTTACCATTCGAATGTACTAATCTCGTTAACGCATTTGACTTATTTTCGGAAGGGACATAAAAAAGAGACAAAACAAAGAAACAAGACCAAATTCAGTTGTGTGGGAAGCTAACGCGGCTCAAGCAGACTCAGAGACCCGGAAACACTCGCGGCACTTAAAGTAGGTGGCGAACTGCAAGGTCGGATCACGTGACGAACCTATAAGTTTGTCAAACAAACCAAAAAAACGGAACCTTATAATATAGGAGCCCGTGCGACCATTGACTTTGCCGGAAATCAAATCTTATACCTTGTTTTTCTTCTCCTTTTTCTGCTCTTTGTAGGCCTTTCGAAATTTCGTAAAGAAATTAGTTTCTTCCGAGTCTGACATGGCTACTATTACTTTTTTCTTTTGCTATAGTGGCGTGCCCACGGAAGGTTAGAATAAAAGTGTCATGTCGAAATGCGTACGAAAATACAGAAGAGTCGAAGTTCCAGAGTCGATGTGATTGCCCAACAAGAGACGTTACCGAGATCACGTGTGCAGGTATCGTGAAATAAGCAAGTTCGACTACTCGTAAATATCCGGGAGTGCACCCCGGTTTATAGCTAGGTTTAACTATTTTAGGCCTTCGGAATACAGGTTGCCGATTCAGATAACATTCAAATTTAGCGGATATACAATGACACCGTTTGGGTGGCACTCCGGTGAGAGAGATTGTTTAGAGAGAGAAGTTACTCTCTCGTTGTAGGGTCGGGGCACCCAATTTTACTGAGAAACATGGTGTATGTAGGTGCCACTGTTAAGACGTAGAAAGTAAACAGTTTTGAAAAATGTTCTTAATGATACCGAATTCAATATTATTTTCATATTCAATAAAAATGATACCAAAATTAAGAGCATTTTGATCGGCCGGTATGAATGCTCGATTTTTAAGACCATTATGATCAGATTCGGGATCGTATATCAAGTCACTTCAAGATGGCCGACGTTCTCGGAGTACTTTAGATCATCTGCAAGCTTCTCATAGTTTCCGATCATGCGGTAACATTACATTCAGTCTAACAAATCATCCTGAAAGCAAATCAAACTGATCTGAATGGACAGATCATTATGATCTCGAGATTCAAATGATCGTTAGAGCAAAGTGCCCTGCTACGAAAATGATTCTTTTTTTACTGTGCAGTTAGATGAGCTTGTTATACACGTAACAGAAAAACACAAGAGAACTTCAGCCGAAAGCATGCAAAATGCTCAGAACATTGTTGAGGATTGGTGTAATGACCGTAGTCTATCTGTTAACCCAGATAAACCTTAATTATTGGTTCTTACGAGACGCAAGAAACTGATTGATCTCGTGAACCCTAATTTCTATGGCCAGAAGGTCGAATTCTCCACATCAGCTAAGTATTGAGGAGTCATCTTTGATCCTAAACTAACCTGAATACCACATGCCGTTGCGGTGGTAAACAACACCAAAGCAGCCTTTTGGGCTTGCAGAGGCGCAATTGGAAAAACCTGGGGACTTAAACCAGAGGTAGTATACTGGTTATATATAATAATCATAAGACTAATTAAAACGTATGCCTCATTGATCTGCGTGCCATAAATCAGTCTGGTTAGGTCCAGGAATCATCTGAAGAGCCTACAAAGGTTATTTTGTCCAGCAATTACTGGCTCAATGAAAAAAACCCCAATAGCAGTATTGGAGTCTATTATAGGTGTACCGCCAATGCACCTTTTAATTAGGCAGAGGACTCCAGCGGAGGCATACAGACTTTCTCTAAGGGAGGATCATAGAAAGGCCGCTCTTCTTGATCTGAATGATTCAATAAGGAACGTATTGTCGGGGCATGAAATCCTCTGCATTCAATCTGCTAACATGCTGAAAGAATACTCGTCCATAAAGCGCTTTGCAGTGATTTTCCCGAAAAGGAAGTACCGGCATGATAAACAGCGGAGAAGCAATTCATATACAGCGGAAGATAACAATCGCACTGGGAGATTTTTTTGTGCATTCGAACAAAACTGCTGAGCCACTTTTACAAGACGGACTCTGGATATGCATTCTGTTCATGCTAAAAGCATCTATCACAGAGTAATATTGCGCAATTGTGCCAGACAAATTCATGTAACAACATGTTCAAGGTTATTTCTTACATCAAGCATTTTCCGCGTAAATACTTTCAAGGTTATATTTTGCTTTGTCCTGTCAATTTCTATTGCGTCATATAGTTATTTCAAGGATGATTTATTGCTTTCTTCCAGATAAACATTCATTTAATGCGCAAAAAGGTTCAAGTTTATTTTCAATTATGCATTACATTTTGCATTGCAAAAAATTATATTCCAAACATGTTTATTATAATGTAGAATCTTCTAGAATTATAGGATAAAGAGGAAAATAAAAAAGCATGTCTTATGGTAGGTTATGTGCTCAAGATTCTTATGGGTTGATTCTGGTGTCGAGTAGCGAGCGAGCGATGACTCGAGATATAAATGAAAGTTTTGATTTTAGAAAACATTTGATGCAGTGACCGTCTAAGTCTGCATACATTTCATTAGACTATGCTTTCGTTCTCTAGAGATCACTTCTTTTTCCTGCTCGCAAAAGTTCGCTTTCTTAGTCGAACCACAGCGTTTGAAAATCATTATTTTGCCATATGCTAGATCCGTTAACCTCTCGACGTTTCACATGAAATAAGATACTGCAAACAGTTTCGAGACTCGAAAGAGAGATAATACAGCGTGCTTTTCATTCCATGCTTTTTCACACGTGCTTTAACTTATCCTTCATATGAAAACTCGTAACCTCCATTGTAGTTTTATGGAGGAAGCTTTCTTAGTAATCACTTTCTAAGTCATAGGATGACATCTATATTAAAATTAAAATCAACTGAAGTAAAAAAGTAGATTTCTCATTTTATCGATCGCCGATAATTATTTCGTTTTATTTATTTTTAATATTACTTTCAATGTAAGTTGTGATTAAAGATATTATATCTTTGGTTGTTATGCCTGACTTTCTCAACAGATGGCGTAAAATAAAATGTATTACAGTCATTTTGTACATTTTTAATCCAGTCGCAGATGTTCTTCTTCATCATGATACGCGCATTATATATCGGCCTATATTATTGTACGTACTATTCTATATTCTACTTGAGTAGAATAGATGAATGACAAAATGGTCTCAGTTCGTGGCGCCACGGCAGTAATATGTTATAAAGTACAATCTCTCTCTTCATTCTCAAACTTGAACAAATATAAAGTAAAAATTAATTGAATTTTTTAATGAAGGTTTGAACAAAACTCTTTCTGTGTGCAGTCACAGGTATGCCATTCCACCCTTCCACGATACGTTAAAAAGGGGTAGGGATTGGACCAAAATTATTTTTGGGACTAGTCAAAGGTGTGCGCTTTCGCCCTCGACGGAAGGTTGGGAAGAGGTAGGGGTTTGAACTGGACTATTTTGATCAACATTATTTCTGTGGCCAGACACTGGAATGCCTTTTCTCCCTCCTCGAGACGTTGGAAAGGGGTGGGGGTTTGAATGAAATTACTGACTACATTGTATTCGCGCTCGAATTAACATCGTATCACTATTATAAATACCATAAGAGTTTATAGAAAGGGGCCAACATGTCTGCAGAATTAAACTTCATAACCTACATCAGGACTCATAGTCTCAGAATAATACGATCTTGCTGGCTCTAATTATTATGATCTCAGAGCCAAAGTTCGCAATTCGTCCAACGATAGTTTTGGGAAACCTTTCTACGATTCTCTGATCCTTGATCTGAAAGTTCGCTGACTCCCTATTTAGTCGTTGGCTTTCGACTAATGAAGCTAGTCGATTAAGCTCTGAGATTTTAGCAAGCATAAACTGAGCGATTTTCTGGCCATCCACGATATCTGACTCAATGATCTAATGGAAGGCGTGCAAGGATAGCTGCCGGAATCCGATATTCGTCCATCAAATTTGGAACAGACTTGTTTCGCCACACCTCGTTGAAATATCGGAAGCATTGTTTGAATCGCCCACTGATGTATTCAACAACAACTAAGTATTTTGTGACAAGGAGGTGCAAGCATTATTGTTGCATCAGATGTGTTAGCTGAGAAAGGACTGAATACATCTAAAACGTTTGCATCGGCTGCGACATCAACAACAGATTTTATCAGAGGGTGATATTTTTGCATGTTGGAGGATCATTGGTGAAATCTATAATTAGAACTCTTCTGAATGTAAACACAAGTCCCATTCCAATTGATAATTAACTTATGATTGTGTCCATTCAGAAATAGTTCACAATCGACTCTTGTATTATGACTCTCCAATTATTCTCATACTGCTCATGAAAAACCTTGATAAAGAGGGAAAAATCTTTTCGCAGAGTGTTTCTCGCTTTACTCTGAAATTACTGCGTTGATAAACAAGGTATATTAATTAGTGAGGACAACCTCTCATCAGTTTCACCGGTATGAAGTTTGCTAAATGAAGTCCTAGTGCTGTACTCGGACTGTATCATGTGTGTGATGTGACTCTATCATGTCCTTCATATGATCGCGTTTATAATCAGATGAGTCTTCTGCATTAGAAATATTTTTATGACGATACGAAAATGAATACTCAAAACTATTTCCAAATATTTGGAAAAAACATATTCTCAGCTAAATGAACATTTCAAAATATAATTTCGGTAGAATATAATAATAATTTGCGTTGTGAAAAACGTTTTAACTTTGAGAAAATACTGTGTTCTCTGATTTACTATAAAATTTAAATTTTACTATCAAAATTCGAAATATTATATATACATTTTTTTAATTAGAAGTGATCTTTCAGAGTTCGAATAATTCAGTAGGATGACTAAGACTTATATTATAAAATATAAAATTTATAAGAAAGTATGAGTATGTGAAAGTGCTGAAAATGTTACAAATAATTTAATTCAATTTGTTTCTACAATGTTTTCTATAAAATTATCTTTAAAGAAGCTTTGATAAAACTGTTTATGTACGCGTATTTTCCCGTACTTCCATCCATATAGAATTATATTGATTTAATTGAAATTATTCTTCAACATGCATTAGAATTCCTTGCAATGTTGTCTATTCTTCGAAATTCTCTGTCTAAATTTTAGTGATATGCTTATCGCATTTGTTCCATAGACATTTTTCAAAATCACTTGAATTAATTTAAAACACCTAGAATCCTCTCAGGTACCTCAGAGTCCTTTGAAATATTACGGAATGATTTCCAATTTCTGAAGATGCTCTTAACAAACTGTCTATCACTACGGAATTGTCCAAGTAAATAATGTCTTCTCCAGCTCGTTCAGGGCTAAAGTGAGGGAAAATTCCGTGGCACTGGTCATTGCCTATTTTTAAATAATTGAAAATCTTCTAAAATAATACTTGAGCTCTTGAAATGTTATTTCATAATTTTGAATAAATCCGATGTAATTAAAAAGATCATTGAGGCAAAGTTTCGTCTTTTTTAAGGATGGTCTGACATCCACCTATTGTCAAATTATCATTTTTGACGGGCTAACTAATTTGCATTGATCATTGCTATTGTGCTAACTCTCCAATGCAATGAATTATGCGGCTACGTCATCAGTATCGCGCAGTGCCACCCACAATAGACCGCTCTCGGATGGAGGCCATGGTTCAGTTGGGAGTAACAATAGGACCGAACCGAGGCGACGACCAGGTAATGGCCACGGACAAACGCAAGAACATCGATCTAAACGGTCGGACCAAATCAGGAGGGACATCCTTACCTGTTGGCAAAAAAGCTCACCGGCGTCACTTTTGCCGAAGGTAAAGCGTCATCAGGACCCTCGAGAATGTTCTGGAAGCTTAGCACGGACATGAACCACTTTTATAGAAAAATTTAGCACGGACACGAACCAATACAGCTAGAATCTTCTTGATGTCGGTAAGGTAGGAATCTTGCGTTAGAACCCGCCTAGCTCATCTACTAATGGGTTACACGGCCCTGACTGTTTACGTTTGGAGGCCTCCGATTGAGGACCAAGGCCAGTGCGAGCCATCCCTGAAACGGGGCTTCAATCGGAAGTTGAATGTAATTTGACAGAAGGCGGCCGAAAAAGGAAAATCTTGAATTAATGCTGAATTAGTCACTGTTACAGTTCCGGTATTTTTTTGCAGTGTTGACTCAAATTAAAAAATTTGTATTAAATTGGTAGATTTCCATGGAAATCAATACAAGGGTGTTCGAGTTGGAAAATACGAATTTCTGTTTGAAATACAAAAATTCAAAAAAGCAATCGAACGTTTGGCAATTTAGGTTAATTGTTTATTTTCCCTGATAGTTAATGTGAAGGGATGTTTCGAGAGTTTTAGAATACAAATTTTGGGTTAAAATTAAAAAAGTTGTAATTTAAGACTTAAAAAACTTTTTCGTTATGAGATTCACGAAAATCGACCATCCTAATAAAATTTTGGGAATTTCAATTTAACTTTTTGAATTTTGACCCCAAATTTGTACGGTAAGACTCGAAAAACCTCTTCTTTATGAAGTTCATGAAAATCATGATAATCTATCAATTTTACCAAATTTTGCAAATTCAAGTAATTTTTTTCAATTTTTGAATTTTGGCCACGTATTTCAAGACTCGAAAACCCCCCTCGTTATGACTTCAGTGCGTTTTGAAACGTGAAGATCCATTGAAAAACTGAGATGTAAAATTTCGGACGATTCAAATACTTTCTCAATCTTAAATAATTAAAATGTGAAAACCTGAAAGTTTTACAGCTAGTTACTCTTACTTATACTTAAAAAATTAATAATGGTCAACAGGAAGGAAAAAATATATGCAACTTTCCTGTATATATTGCCCAAAATATAACAGAATCAATCAGGATATTAACATTTGTAAGTGAGAGTGGAATAATTATATTAAATTCAGAAAAAGATCAATTTTTGTAATAACATTAAAATATCTTATTTTAATTAAGATACAAGAAATCTAAAAAACTAGATCATGGTAGAGAAGACAAAGAGAAAATAAAAAAGAAAGTAAAATCTTTCTAATAAAAACATAATTATATATATATATATATATATATATTCGTCTTCGTATTCGTCGTCGTTGTCGTCGTTGTCTTTCAGCACATTCATTTTCGAAGGAAAGTTCTGATTGTATTCTCCGTACGAACGTGAGATAGGTGGTAAAAGTAAAAAATTGACTCAAGTGTCTTAGCTTTTCATTTGCATGCAGGGTTGCTTTTCAGGCTATTAACCAGTGAAAGCTTGACACATCCAAGAGCACCGATAATCTGGAAGATTAATCTGTCCACCTCTTTTTCTTTTCATTATCCTAGGCTGTGATGTTTTTATCGGCTAGTGCCAAAAATTCGATAACCAACATGGTTCGTTTTTTAGATTCAAGAAGAACTATGTCAGGCCTCAAATACGCATCAGAAACAATTGTGGAGAATCTAAAGTTCTAGTATATGTGACACTTCTCAATTTTGACAACTAACTTCATTTCTTTAGAGGCGTTTGACGTAGCGGTGTCAGGGCTTACGCCTTCAGAATAACATATATAGTAAAACACTTATAGTGCCGCATTGTGCTTTTGGATGCAGGTCATTTCTGCATGAGTTGGACAACTAGATAGTATGTGTCCTAGGTGCTCTGGGTGTGGCACGCTCGGCAGCTATGATACCATCATACCTGAAACTGAAGCAAAGGCGAACTCTTTCAGCAGCCTCTGACGCTGCTTGGTAGAGAAACACTCCTCCGCCCACTTTTTTCTGTTTCCTGATGATTTTATAAAGAGGATTCTATAGCTATCATACTATCATACCTGAAACTGAAGCAAAGGCCAACGCTTTCAGTAGCCTCTTACGCTGCTTGGTAGAGAAACACTCCTTCGTCCACTTTTTTGTGTTTCTTGATGATTTTAAAAAAAGAATCTCACCAATTCGCGACTATGCGTGCTATATTGATTAATTAAACGCGTATATACATACACGTTCGATTGCTGTAAAAAATTAAAAATTGCGAAAACTCTTATTTTGCACGATATACACCATCCCCAAGACTGTTCTTCTGTTAAAATTGCAAATCATCCTAACAACATGTGTGTACTATAACTTTAATATATTGTGAAACCAAGCATATAATTATTGTGTTTTATTTCTTGAGAATTTACATGAACAAAAATTATAATTCGTGTGAAATGTTATAATACCACTTGGACACCATTGATTAAAAATATGAACACTAAGAAATGAAAAAATTGATAATAATTGTCCTTCAAGAAATGCATACGTTTTTGGGGAAAAAATTAGTATTCATAAAATCGAACTTGATATCAAACACATTTGCTACAAGACTTGTACAGGGCAACCTTAACAAGATATAATAATGAGATATAGAATGCCGTAAGGGACTCATGGAGGAGGTATTGTCAGGAAATTGAGAATATATCTGACACTGGTAGACTTCAGAGAACCTTAAGGGGTAACTCATCATGTCAGCTGAAGGCATGAATATACCCGTCTGGCAAAATGACTGGGAGGTCTGAAAAGGTCCTAGAGCATCTGAAAAAGGTACACTTCCCGGGCTCGGAGTTGGACTACACGAATGAGGGGACAGTCCATGAGTCACATCCCTTAGGTGGGCCAACTATTAGAGCCCGAATACAAGATTGGAAAGTAGCTAGTCACTCATTGTCACTCATTTAGAAATTAGATCCATTCTGCGGCATCTTTTGGGCATACATAGAAACAGAGTACACACGGGTAGCATGGAGGCATAGTAGAATTTACAGAATAAGCAAAGTATTTGGTGGTGATAATTGATCTTAAATTAACCTGGAACGTCGACAAAACCAAATGAGATTAGTAAGCGCTTCCTATGCAACGATAATATTAATATACGAGGGGGGGGGGGTATCTGTGGAAAGCAGCCCAGGGCTGAGATGACAACGGCACTGGGCACATTACCTTCATTTTTCCAGGGCGAAATAGCAGCTATTAAAGTTTCACTGGATAGAAATTGTAAGCAAGCTTATGAAGGCCAGCACATTTAAATTTGTTTTGACAGTCAAGCATGACTCAAGGCTCTGACATCTAAAGGGTTCGATTCTATACTAGTATGGAATTGCCTTCAGAAACTTTATGAAGTTGTCGGTAATAACTGGGTTAGTCCGATCTGGGTTCCCCGCCATGATGATAATAAAGGTAATGAAAAAACATATGCACTGGCTGAGACATGAGATTCACAGACATTGAGTGGCCCTGAACCCGACTACGGTATCTCATACGCATCGGCGACAGAAGCAATTCGTAAATGGCTTTCGGAGGCCTTGTCCTTCTTGTAGTAACAATATTAATATAATGATAACATATGAGGATAATTATACGTGTGTTAAAAACGGCCCAGAATTCTCGGCACGAGACGATGGTAATATCACAGAAAAGGAGAAAGAAAAACGGACGAAATATCGAGCTTTTCTTTTCGACCTGAGCAGGCTGTACCAAGTCCGGCTTGCCGGGGTCAGGATCATTCCATCGCGTACCGGATGCAAAAGACTATTCTTCTGGGATCACTTTATCTAGTCCGTCAACACTGTTCCTCGTAACCTTCTACAAAGATATAGTTTTTTTGAAGTGCTCTTTCTCAACAGAATGAAACAATGAAACTGTCAATATTTTCCACTACTCTGACGTGCGTTTAGTTGCCACTGTCACCAACCTAGTACATGTTTTAGTTTTCTAGAAATCTAGGTGGCTCAAATTAGAGCCCTATATCAAATTCAAGCCATCGCCTCTATTGTTTTTACACAAAATTGTTATAATTGATGCTGTATTACAATATTAGCATGAGTTGTAGAAACACTTACCCTCTAGAGTATCATGATTTGGGTTTTATTAGGAATCATCAGTGTTATTCGAAATAACCCCTAAATTAGGTGTCATCCACCCCTTTAATATTATCAATGAATGAGAAATATATTCAATAATATAACATTTCTGTAAGTAATGGATTGAAATATTTGGATTGGACAATCAATAACAATATAACTTAATTTTTGTTAACGATGGCACTTGTTCTTATATTAATGAACTCTTGGTATGTAAAAACTACCCCTAAAAAACTTTTAATGTTTTGTTCAGCAGCATGTACGTAAGGCCGTTGAAAATTGCACACACATACATGATTTCACCATTTGTAAGACTGCGTATAATATTCGAATCTAACTTTAATTCTGATTCTAATCTAACATTTTTTTGAAATAATGAAAGATTAGTTGAAAAAAAACAATATCATTCGATTTTTTAGGCACGAAGTTTTCACAGTAGTGATGTTCTGCAAGAAAGTGTTTTAGGCAGAACCTCTTCTTGCACCATGCACAAGTTATTACTGCAACATCACCGCAAATATAACACGAAGGTTCCATATCTACAGTGAAACAAAAGTCTACAGGGTTATCAAAATGTGGAGGTATATTTTCTGTATATCGGCTTCTATACCAAGAATATTTGAATACGCCAATAAATCTAGGTGAAGACGATTGATTATGTGTGAGGGACTGTAATCTTATCATGTTATTCCTAATATGCAAGTTAATATCAGACCTCAAAAGAAATGTAGCGTCAGATATTTTTCATGCGAAATTCTTCCAAATCATAAAGCCAAACACATCCAAGGGCTGAATTCTCCCAGTTGTACCTTTTGGAATGGTTTTTAGTAAAAGGGTTTTACTTTATGATATTGCCGTTTACACGGTTCGTTCACACTGACCACTCCGTGAATCTAATAATAATACTGAATTTTCTCCTACCTTAGGGAAAAATAAATATTGCAGCCACATTTGAAGCAATTCTGAAGAAAGTTTACCGGATTTACAGGCTTGCAAATATGAGACGTGGCCATGAATGGGATTTACCGCGGTCCTACTGGGAGCCGATGTTATTTTTTAGATGACAGTTGCTCCCACTGTGACCCTGCGGTGGTTGTTAACCTTTAGTTTTTAATTATTTATATATATTTATTTATTTATTTATATATGTACAATATGTAAATGTAGATTGTTAGATTGAAAGCAGCTAATCTCCAGGTGTATAAAAATTAATAGACACTCTGCAAAACTACCGACCGAGGGCCGCAAGAAAGGTGACAACAATGATGTTATGTTTGTAAATCTATGCCTATTTCATGATAAGTATTTTACTTAGTTCGTATAGAAGGTACGTGCTCCGCGATTTGTCCAAATCCTGATACACGTCGTTAACGATCAGGTTAACAAGTTGTCTTAACGAGGTGAGAAAAACACACCAAACAAAATAAAGCCTCGAAATTTCCCATGGGAAAGTATGCTGTATTATTCAACGACAGCGCGCGGTTTTTAAATACCATTAAAAATTAAGGACACATTTTTTAAATTTATTAACCAATTTTCTGAAAATTGATTTTAAATTTGATTTTAAACGTCATTAAATATTAAACATGAAACTCAAACTACAAATTGAAGTTATAAAAATAAAAAAGTATTTAAAGGTGAAATTATTCCAACAGTTTCATCTTTTAAAAAAATGCCAATGCCAATTGAAAATTCTTCACACGGTCTAAGCATTTTTAAAAATATTTGTCAAGTATTTTCTTTTACACTTTATTCATTCATAGTTTTTGTATGATTATGAAATTTTTGTGTACTTACTCTGCTGTAAGAATGTTACTTGATGTAAGAATTAAAAAAAGAACCTTTTTCGTGGTTATACTGAATATTCTAAAAAAGAACCAGAGATAATAGAAAAAAAAGTTTAAAAAGTTAGACGTTTTTTTTTCTTTTTAAAAAGTTAAAGAATAACCAAAAAATTTTCTTGGTAATCTTATTCCGATCGAGCAAAGGAACATACTATTAAATTATCGTTTTTAAATAAATAAAATGCATTGCACATTAGGCAATTTTACAAATGCATTCAATACTGTTATTGAAACAAATTTTCTAATTTATGCTTGCGATAAAATTGGGGATGTTTTAATTCGTATGAATAAACCATTTTTACAATAATTATAGTTGAAATTGTAGTAATAATAATAATAATAAATAAAAACTACGCTTCTCACTTATGTATTTATGCTATAAATAATGCCTCTCACGAAGTGCGACGCACATGCGCCGCATATCAAAAACCCAAGAAACCATATGTAACAACGTTATTTTGGGTATATAAAGAAATTTGTTAATAAATTACATTATTGTTCAAATAATTATAATTTTTTTGCATGATTCAAACGTATTTTTCCCCGTAGATTACAACGCAATGAACTATTTTCAAAAAAAAATTTCAAAAAATATTTTCAAAAGATCAGCGACCCAAAAAACCATAGTATATACATATATAACTTGCCTATTTGTTGAGATATATCATTTTTAATCACATAAACTGATTATTCGAAAAATTTCCAAATTTTTCAATGTTTATATCGCTATTTTGCAAGTTTAAATCATGATAAAAAAAAACTAATGACATAATTCGAAACTACAACAATTGTGGACACGATTACGTCACTCCATGGTTGAATAATTATGCGATAAGATGAGGAAAATCTAAAATGAAAAAAAAGGACTGCAATATTCGCGTTTTTTAACATTATTTTGAAAAAAGGTGCAAAATAACACTTTTTTAAGGAATTCTGATGACACCATCGGAAAGAGCGACCTCGAAAATGATAGGCTAGGTACTTTTCAAATTTTTGTTGTTGCGGGTTCATAGTGCAATATCTTGTAGAAGATGGTATTTCGAAAACGTGTCCTCTGGGCGTTAATGGGTTAATGTTAATTTTACATTTTTGGTACTTTCAAACACATCCGCTTTTCTGGAAGTGTGCAAAGAAATATTTGATTTTTATACTTAGAAATTATTTGGTCCCGATGGACTAGTCAGCAGCCGATTAGGGCCTGAAAATACCGTCTAGATTAGACGGTCTAGAAAATGCCCTTACTGGACAGAAGTCTGTCGCGGTAATTTTCTCCACGGGCAGGTCCAAACAAATCTTCTAACTTATGAATCCAAATATTTATTTGCACATTTCCAAAAATATTCAGAGGGTTTGAGTGTATGACAATTAAAAAATTTGCATTACAAACAACAAATTTTTTCTTATTATGCAGACAGTCTTTGAAATCATGTTCAAGGTCAACTATCTGAAATATATTTTCACATGCGCGACTAACTAGCGCTAAATCAGCTCGTCCAGACTAGCGTTCGACCATACAAAAAAGGTTCCGTTCTACTCAGCTTCATAATAGACCGCCTTCACAGCGCCACATTAACGGTCAGGATGTCTATCCTAGCCCCAAATAGTTCCCCGATCATTTTCTGCATGGGTTAAATGAATACATTCTCATCAGTTGTTACGCGCTTCGGATTCGCCTAAAGTGTGACAAAAATAAAAAACAATTCAAGTTTTAAAATATTTTTAACCTCTTCAAAACTTCTAAAATTCATAAATAATTTTTAAACTGAAACATTAAATTTGGAAAATTGCCTTAAAAACTTAGAGATTTTTATAAATTTGGAGAGGAGTCTTAAGAAAATTTTTGTATTCTTTCAACATTTTTAAAAAGCTTATAATTTTTTGTCTCGAAATACTCAAAAGTGTACGTTTGGTTTCAAACTGTTTGAAATTTTTCAAATTTCAAATTATGTTATTAACTTTTGAAAACTTCTGAATATCTTTTGAAATAAATCAGTTTTCCAACAAAATCTTTCAGATGTCTTAATAACTTTTAGATTCTGTTCCGTGTGTTTTAAAATAAAACATCAATCATTTAAAATTTTCCCAGAAATCTTGTCATCGGTAGCAATAATAATTTTGGTTACGTTACAGGTACCGACAGTTCAAATATTTCGTTAATTAAAACATTCTAAGTTTTTTGTCCATTATTTCATTTTTCTTATTTCTTTAAAAGTGTCAAAATGTTCACAAATTGTATACTAAGGCAGCAAAATTTTAGAAACAGAATTATTTCCTGATATTACAAATAAATTATTTGCAATTGAAATGTTCTCCTTTATCAATAATGTTTTAAAAAATATGGAAAAAAATTTTATCATCACATAAAATCACTTATTTGGAAACTTTGATTTACACACATGATGTTCCAGTAAATTCGTAATATTTATTAATATACTTCATCAGCAGATAGTTAAATTAAACAGGCTTTTTTGAGTGACTAACAAACTTCTTATAAATTCAAAAAAATTAACTGTAAGAATAAAAAACGAACACATTTGGACAGTGACTGACAAAATTCTTACAAATTAAAAAAAAAATTTAATTGCAGAAATAAAAAACGAACACGTTTTGACAAGCACAACAATAGGATTCATTCCGGGAAGAAAGCCCGCTTTAAAAAGGACAAGAAATAAAAAGTAATTATTCTTCTTTAGAATATCTACAAACATGTCCTCTTATTTTTTTGATATCTTGCTTTGTCTGTGTAATCGTTAAAATCAGTTAATATACCTACATAGATTCAATCGTGTGTATAGTTTTGAACAAATTAAAAAAATATAAATAAAAAAAAACTATTTTTTCTTTTTCTAATTATTAATTAAATTATTTGAGCAAAGTAAAGCTATTATTTTTTATTGTATAATCACTGACTCGTTTTTTCAGTATATTTATGAATAATTTAATACGTCTGTTTGCTGGGACTCAACAAGAGTGATTTTCTGGAAACTCCAACATCTAATACCGCGTGACGCGTACCGCCATTTTGAGATCGACACACTTTATATAGAATGGTCCGATTGACAATATTGACCTTGACCGAGGTCAGCAACCAACAAAGTTCAACGGCGTGTGCCTACCAGTTCGGCACACAACGTTGAAATGAGAGAATTCAAAAAAGTAAACAAGGGAAAGAATAAGGAAACCCATCTGGCAGTATCCGGCCTCCTCTAGATCGTCCTCTCATTGTCTCAGATTAATTCCTCAAATGGGCTTCCAAATTAATATCTCCTTTATCCCTCTGTTCTTGACAGGTGAAGTACTCATCACGAGTCTCGAATCACGAATGAATATTCAGAGTGGCGTCACCGTTCTTCCTCTTATAATAGTCGGAGCGCCAGTCGCCAAAGAGCGTAGAAAAACTGAGTGAGAGGAACGGTTAAAGAAAAGGACAACTGCCAAGTTTGGTTTCCAGCAGCGTGATGGCGCACAGTCAGTTTGCGTTATATGCCTGCAGCATGCAGATTCTCCGCGGCCACTTGTTCCAGCTTTTCCGAGCGCTCTTGAACGTTCAGGAATCACTACGCATGCGCCAGGGAAAATCTCCCTTTCGTAGTCCCTGGTGACAGCAGACATCTAATGCAGCCAACCTCGTAGGATCTGACAGTTGTTGTTATTCTTGTGTGTGTGGGGAGAAGAGGTGTTGATTCACCCTTCCACTTGAGTTGAATATAAAATAAACTGAGAAATACGAAAGAAATGAAAATAAATACGGAGAATTATATACTTGGGACCCTGGGGTCTGACAATTTGTGGTTCCGGTCGGACGATCTAACCTCCCTAGTTCTTGAGAGATGATGATTGATTCCTATTTGAACTCGGTTAATTCAATTTAAAAGGTAAGGTAAGTTTATGAAAATTACTAGTAAGAATAAAGAATTAATCATGAAGTTATGAGGCTTGTATAGTACTGTTCGCAGACAGCCCGTGGATTTGATCCGTGATTCCAAACCCATATCCCCAGTGAATACTTTTGAAGTTAAATTCTATAGTTTTAGATGTGTTCGTGTGGGGTACAAATTCACCCGTTACAGCAGGTAGTAAATGTAATTATTGATTACCACCATGTGCAAGATGACCTAGAATTTCTGTAAAAGACCAAGCCTATGTTTCTCCTTTCATTGATCCGAATCGCAAAGTTAGTTGTAAGATATTAATGTAGTGCTTTTGGCGATTAATAATATTCGACATGGAGGTCTAATTTTTGGCACGACAACTACCTTAAGTCTTCAAAACTGCATTTTACAATTCTTTAAAATGATGATGTGCGTTTGAAATGGAAAATTTTCAAATCAAAAGATTTCATGATTACCCACTGTAAATTGTATAATTGTATGATTGAAGAAGTTAACAAAAGAATTAACTATCTGATACAAGTTTAAATTGTACTAATGTAAACTTGCATTATATCATTCGATACGATATTAGACAGATTTTGCTTCGAAAAATGTGTAAAATTCCCAATTATTTTCCGGATTTTCCGGTTTAGCGGCCACCCTGACATGGGAGTTCAAAATTTAAAAATTATATTTATCAAACGCACGCGTTTTCTGTATTACCATTGTGAAGAATCGTGTTTTACACGCGAAATACTCTAAAACTCTTATATATTGGGTGTACGTTGCTTAGTGGGCATTCCTTTTTTTCTTCCGATGTCAATTCGTAAACTTCTTCGCTTTCCATGTTTATTTTTGCCCGTCTTAACGGCATAGATCTAGGGTTATATATTCCACGAAGGATCGTTTGATTGTTTGAAAGTTTCTCCAATATCGCATAGACGTCACCATTGGGTGTTGATAATACAATTCTTTCTTCGGTTGGCATAGGCATAAGGCCAGAATGTGAGTCCTTCATTTGAATTGGTTTATTAGGAGGAAAAACGTATCTTCGAAGTTCGAATATCCGGTTCGGATTCATATGGGAAACAAGTCGAATGAATCTGAGATCATCAAATCTATATCCAAGTACTTTAGGAAAAGTGTGCCTGATAGCAGGAAAATTGAATCTAATACGAAGTGATGGGTCGGTAGGTGGTGGAGACTCGAGAGAAGAATCAGGTCTGGCAGGAGGAGATCTAGACCTGGCACGAAGAATAGGCTCAGTAGGTGGAGGAGACTCGGCAGAAGAACGAGGTCTCTCAGAAGAAGAAGAAGAAGAAGAAGGTCCACATCCAGAACAATCAGGAGTAGAGTTGCCATGAGGGAAACACCTAGACTGTGAACTCAATTCTGCAACAAGAAATAGAGAATTATATTTTTTTGAGAACACAATCATATAATGGCATGGAACTGGATTCTATAACCGCCTATTAATTTTTCTTGCTGAACTTCTATAGCCGCTGGAATCTTAACAAATAAATTTTGAATTTTAATTTTGAAAGTATACATTCTCAAAGGACATTTAATTGTGCTTTTCTTCTGTTGGAAAAAAGTTGTAGCTTTTGCAACACAAATCTGCCACACGAGGGTTTCGCCGGCCTGTCGTTGTTATTTCGTCGTGTCCTGTGACCACCCATCTCACGGTTGTGAGACGTGGCCATTAGTGGGACTTACCGCGGTCCTACTGGGAACCGGTGTCATTTTTTAGATGGCAGTTGCTCCCAGTGGGACCCTGCGGTGGTTATTCATCTTATTTTTTAATTATATATAAACTGTCACATTGATATGATACAAAAATTGGCGAAAAAA
Source organism: Andricus grossulariae (assembly GCA_011634705.1). Classification (NCBI taxonomy): domain Eukaryota; kingdom Metazoa; phylum Arthropoda; class Insecta; order Hymenoptera; family Cynipidae; genus Andricus; species Andricus grossulariae. The sequence continues at coordinate 195,284,635 of JAABKJ010075445.1, read as the reverse complement.
AACACGCGAAAAAAAAACACGCGAAAAGCGAGCGGAAGACTAACCGTAAGAGTAACTAAGTATAGTGCTATAAGACTAACCTTACAGAAAATTCCGTAATAATAGACAATTCGTTAATAAGCTTTATAAAGAAATAAATAGTCATTTAAGATCGAAATGAAATTTGCTTTTTTATAAATAATTAAATGCATCAAAATCAGAGCACGAAAGAATCCACAAATTAAAACTAGATTTCCAATACTACTTCCTTTCCGAATCATTAGAGACAATCATATGATAAACGAAAAAAAGGGAGAAAAGGAAAGAGTCTACCAAAACCAACCACTCACTCTTTCGTTATTCTTTTTCCGCCATCAGGGATTATGTATAGAAAACTATAGGTATGAATAATAGAACTTATGTTATCAAATTTAATATAATATCTGACAGTAAAACCATAAACTTTTATAGAAAAATTACTCGATCTAAATTCTCCTTTCATTAGTGAAAATTTAATAATCTATCAAATTTCTTTTTTTATAACAAAAACCAATTATTAAAATTATCCAAAAAGCTAATCTTAATTATTTCACTATTAAATCAAATCCCTTAATACTTTATACCGGTATTCCAATCATATCCATCAAACCCCGATTTTTATTAATTTCGCTGAGAACGATAATTGAAGAAAAACGGTCAATAGCGGTATGAATCCACACCTTTTTTAAAGAATTCTTCTTTTTCCCCTGTTTTCAAGTAATTTCCCCTTTTCTCGTTTTTTCACTTAACTGCGAACTGAATTAACAAAACCCAATAAGAAAATCAAAATATTTTTTGTTGAAAGTTCATTATTTTAAATTGACAATTCTACTATTATATTTTTGGCTCATAATTCACCTCTTTTAGTTAGAAATTCTACTATTTCGCTACTGAACTGTTTTTTTGTAAATTCGATTTTTTTAGATTAAAAATTACATTTGTTTTTAACTGTAAATTTATCTATTCTATTTTTAGTTGAAAACTAACCGCTTTTAGTTGAAAATTTGACTATTAAATTTGCAAGATGGCAGTTGCTCCCAGTGGGTCCCTGCGGTGGTTGTTAACCTTATTTTTTAATTATATATATATATATATATATATATCCAGTACCACAATAGATCAAAAAACCGCAAATAAGACAAACTAAAAATCTAAGCTAAGAGAGAAAGTAATCAACGGCAACTTTATAATTTTAGATTTATGTTGAGACGATGTTAAAAATGGATATATAAAAATTCTTCACTTTCTGCTTTCAAAATTACTTGACTAGCCCCTAATTAAAAGGAGTTAAAAATTCCGAAAATATCTTTCAAAACTGATCAGAGTTTGAAAAATAAAGAATGTAATAAGAAAATTCAATATACTCATGAAAACCGAAGAAGGAAAAATTTCTAGAGTTTTCATAGTGGGAGTGAGAGGACAGAAAAGGTAGAGCGAGAGAGAGACAGGAAGGATACAGTTTAGCTGGTCTCATGAGTTTGAATTCGAGGGAGCAGGTAGATGTTGGCGAGCTGAAAATCGCCGTCCTGAGTTCTCCAGGTTTGAAGAGAAAGGTTCGCCAGGTTTGAAGAGAAAGGTTCTACAGGAAGGAAGCAATAAAAACGGTAGTAAGCAATAGGGATGCTCGATTCATTAAAAAGCATCGATCCTTGAATCGATCTGGAAATCGTTCCTCCAGAATCGATTCACTTGAAAAATCGAACCCAAAGAATCGATTTAGCATGAATCGATCCAAAAAAATCGTTTAAATAAGAAAAAAATCATTATTTTTAACAGGCTTCTTAAATAAATTACATTTTATATTTTTTCAAATTGACTACGAGGTAGACTACCTAGACTACCAAGTTCATTCATTATAATAGTAAAACCTTCAGAAAACCTTCCGGGTATTTCAAATTTCAGTTCCTAACCCAACTTTCCCGAGGAAGATGTGATTTCAAGACCTAGACTACCAGATTAAATTATTAGAATGAACGGACCTATGGAAGGACATCCATCTCATTATTTTTCAATCGTTGTGATATGAATTTTTTAGGACTAAATAATAATTCGCATTATTATATTTAAATCAAAATTAAAATGACGTTACAAACATTTGTAGCTTTGTAACTTTTACAATTCAAAAATTAATTCTATGCATCATTTTCAATGAAAACATTGTCTTCAATTTAGTAGTATTAAATAATTACCTATTTACTTACTAGTTTCCTCTTTTTAAAATAATACAAACTTTTTTCCTTTTTCTATTTTCTCTATCACATTTCAAAAGTAGAAGCAAATTCAAACGCTAGAAGAAATTTAAAAATATTTTATAAATTTTCAAAAAACAATTCAAGTTTTAAAATATTTTTAACCTCTTCAAAACTTATAAAATTCATAAATAATTTTTAAACTGAAAAATTAAATTTGGAAAATTGCCTTAAAAACGTAGAGATTTTTAGAAATTTTGAGATGAATCTTAAGAAAATTGTTGTATTCATTCAACATTTTTAAAAAGCTTATAATTTTTTTTTCGAAATACTCAAAAGCGTACGTTTGGTTTCAAACTGTTTGAAATTTTTCAAATTTCAAATTATGTTATTACCTTTTCAAAACTTTTAAATATCTTTTGAAATAATTCAGTTTCCAACAAAATCTTTCAGTTGTCTTGAAATCTTCTAGATTCTGTTTCGTGTGTGTTTAAAATAAAACCTCTATCATTTAAAATTTTTCCAGAAATCTTGTCATCGGTAGCAATAACAATTTTGGTTACGCTACAAATTGTATACTGAGGTAGCAAAATTTAAAGAACAGAATTATTTCTGATATTACAAAAAAATTATTTGCAATTGAAATGTTCTCCTTTATCAATAAAGTTTTGAAAAATTTGAAAAAAAATTCTATCATTACATAAAATTACTTATTTGGAAACTTTGATTGACACACATGATGTTGCAGACAGTTGAATTAAACAGGCTTTTTTGAGTAACTAACAAACTTCTTATAAATTAAAAAAAATTAAATGTTAGAATAAAAAACGAACACATTTGGACAGTGACAAACATGTCCTCTTATTTTTTTGATATCTTGATTTGTCTGTGAAATCATTAAAATCAGTTAATATACCTACATATATTCAACCGTGTGTATAGTTTTGAACAAACTAAAAATATATAAATAAAAAAACTATTTTTTGTTTCTCTAATTATTAATTCAATTATTTGAGCAAACTGAAATTATTATTTTTTATTGTATAATCACTGACTCGTTTTTTCAGTATATTTATGAATAATCTCCCCACCCTCACAGTAACAGAAGTTTTCGTGAGACTGACGTTACAACAAGTTTATGCCTTACACCTATATACCTATCTACCCTATACCTATATACCCATCCACACATTACTCCTATCCAACCGAACAATTCATGTCTACACCGAAAGGGAAACGGCTTAATGATACAATAATAATAATAATACGTCTGTTTGCTGGGTATTTAACTCTTTTTTAATTTCAAATAATTGTTTAGCATTATAATAAAATTTGGTTCTTAATTAATAAAATTTGGCTCTTAATTCTGTATTGTAACCATATTCAGCAGAAACCCTTGGTACAGGGACCCTCTATCCACAACCCGAGGACGCGTTCGGTGGCTTTTTCATAGGCCCATCAGTTGTGTTCCAAAGGAATCGAAACCTAAACCAAATAAATAAATAAATAAATATATATATATATATATGTATATTCACCGATCAAATTACAATAAATAACCGAAAATTTTCACGAATTACCAGAAATTTTCAAAAATGAATGTGGGTAATTCATAGTCAATTACCGTATTTACCTGTAAAATTACCATAAACGACTGCAAATGTTCATAAATGTCCGGAAATTTATGTCAATTTAAAAAAATGAATTTTGGGTAATTTATGGTGAGTTACCATATTTTCCTGTGAAATTACCATAAATTACCGAAAATTTCCGTTGATATAAAGACATTTTTAAATTAAATTTTGGGAAATTTATGGTAAGTTACCATTAATCACCTCTAAAATTACCGTAAATTACCGAAACTTTCTGGCAATTTTTTTATTTAATTTTTGATGATTTGGAAATGCCAAAAAAATAACGAATATGAGAGTAATTATGAAAAAGAAAATTTGTACCTTATTTTGCAATATTTGAATAAGCAGTCCCGCACCGAGGTACATAAATTATACCTATAATATACATTTGATATAATAGAGTTCAACATATCAAGAGGGCTGTTTGATAAGTCAGTGACTTTTCGACTAAAAGATTTTTTTTTCGGCAAATGAGCGTTTTACTTTTCAACATAATGTCCTTCTAGCTCGATACATTTGTTGCAGCGTTTTTTCAATTTTTTTATTTGTTTCAAATAATTGGTTTTCTCAAGGTCATCAAAATAGGCGTTTGTTTCGGTGATGAACTCTTCATTCAAACCAAATCTCTTACCGTCCGGCCATTTCTTCAGGTTCGGAAACAGGAAATAGCCGCTGGGGGCTACATCTGGAGAATATGCTGGATGAGGTAGCAGTTCGTAGCCCAATTCATGGATTTTTGCCATCGTGCTTGAAATCCATATCGAATCTGTCCAAAAGCTCTGAATAATATTGACCGTTGATCGTTTTACCCTTCTGAAGGTAATCAATGTGAATGATACCGCGTGCATCCCAAATACTGTGGCCATGACCTTGTTGGCCGACAGACCCACCTTGGCCTTCTTTGGTGCACGCTCACCCTGAGAAACCCACTTTTTTTATTGTTTCTTGGTCTCTGGTGTGTTGTGGTGGATCCATGTTTCGTCCACGGTTAGGAAACGACGCAACAATTATTTTATTAACTTGAATTCATTATTACTTCACTCCAAATGAAAATTGGACAAAAAGCCAGAAATTTCAACAACAAAAACCGCATCTTTCTAGCATTATTCAAATATAATATTATTAATAATTATAATAAATTGTTTGAACAATTATTTTTTTAACTCGAATTTATTATTACTTCACTCCAAATGAAAATTGGACAAAAAGCCAGAAATCTAAAAAAAAACAGCATCTTTCTAGCTCCATTCTATGAGAAAATTGCTAAAAACAATAATAAGTTGTTTAAACAATCCATGAAAATATCTAATTTTCAGTATAAAGGAATATTTTATGTATTAGAAACAATTCGCATCAAAGAAACCGCAAAAAATATCATAATTAGCGCCAAAAACGCGCAAAACCCATTTTTTCACTTGTGGGGTTTCTTTGGGACCCTATGAATCAGACTTATGGGTAATATTGAGATTCTGAATAAGATTTACAAAAAAATCTTTTTTTCTTATGGGAAATACATGTTAAACTTCATGGGGCTTGCGGCACCCCTAAATATATATTTTTTTCAAAACAAAGAAATTAAATTAGTTTTTGGGTGGATTCGAACAAATTTGGGGGGTGTCCCGATGAAAATTAAAAAAAAAAAAAATTTTCCAATGCATTTTTGACCACCCTACTGTGCATACATAATGAATTTTGAAGTAGATTTTAAATTAAAGTTAAATAACCAAGCAATATAGGACATATATTGTCATCTGCAATGATTCTGAAGGTTCGATGTGTAAGAAGTCTGGCAAATACGGAAAATTTCGAGCTCTGAGATCAACAACCTTCCTCCGTCTACTTTATTTACCTTATAATAAATGAAGCTTCACCATCGGAGAGAAGTCATATAAGCCAGTATATATGGCAGCAGTTTAACTAGTCGCTTCTCACACGTAATTAAAAAAAAATCTGTTTCTTTCTCCTATCATCGTGTAGACTCAATAAAAATGAAGACTATAACTAGCAGCCTTTTGCTTATATTCTTGAGCTTTCTGTACTCTAAAAGTAAGTTTAATTTAATATTACATTTTTATTTATAAAAATTATCAATCACGCATTCTAAATTGTGAATTTTTTAAGCTTCCAAGCATACAAATTCGCTTTACTGTACAATACGACTAAATACTGTAACATATGTTACAGTATGTAGTATGTAGTATATAATTAAAAACTAAAGGTTAACAACCACCGCAGGGTCCCACTGGGAGCAACTGTCATCTAAAAAATGACGTACTTACGAGTAGAATTCAGAAAAACCACATATGTGAGGAATATAGTGCCAACAAAGATCTTCATTCTTTCAAGATAGAGGTCTTGATGAGAAACTGAAAACGGTTACTGATGCACTTTTAGAACATATTCGCGGCTATATATATATATATATATAAATGTATATGTATATGTATGTATGTGCATAATGGAAAAGATACTTTCCTAAGAATGGTCAGGAATCACGAGATGATTGGCAAAGGAGCGTTCCTTTACAAAGCCGCGAAGAAGGCGGCTGAGTGATATATATGTGATATATATATATATATATATACTAATTACCATTTCATTACTCAGCTTCAGACTTCTTTATTATTTATAACCGATAACATTTCTATGTACACAGTCGAAATTCTGCAACTTCAGATTTATAAGATAAGAGTGGTGAGGATAAGATTGTTTATCACCATTATCTGAATTTTACAAGCTAGTTAGGAAATTAAAAGGAAATTATAAGTTTTATAATTTATTATTATAAATTATAATTATCACAATTGAATTATAATTATTATTGATATAAATTATAATTATAATATTATAATTATGAAGAAATATAAGAGGTACTTCACTCAATGATAATAAGTTTGCAAGTTTTAAATTTTGATTTGAAATTGCTTTATGTCGGTTAAAAATGATTTCATTCGAAAGTTTTTTAAGATGATGATTTTGGTCTTTGAATACCATTGGTCAGGGAAAATGAAAAATTGGTTAGGGAAAAATTAAGAAATTTTGAACATTATGTTTTGTGGCTACGCTGATATAATATTCTTTTTTGTTATATTTTATTGGAAATTGAATCATTTTGCTGAAAGTTTAATCATTATATTGAAGTGATCTTTTTTGGTTGAATATTCAACTACAGTAAAGTCTCACACATTTCTGTCTCCCTTACTTTCTGTCATCCTTATTTTTTGTCGGCTGTAGACGGTTATTTCTATTTGCGCAGTTCCGGAAAATCCCATCACGGTCCCGGTATATTCTCGTCCGCGTTGGGTGACCGATTAAAAAAAAGATGCCCGAAATACGTGAAGCCTTAAATTGAGTATTTTTTCATGAGTCATGGGAATACGTCTCACGACGTTTGCATGAAAATATTATAAACGTAAAAGTCATAAATGTACAAGTAGTAATATTTCTCAAGTGTAGAATCTGTTTTCTCAGTCATGTTCCATTCTTTTGTCGATTCACGACCTTTCAGTTTCACGAAATAAAATAAAATATCCTAAATGAGATGTGGGGTGCATGTGTGAAGTTGGCACCCCAATTTTGAAAAGGCCATAACTTTTCAAATTTTGACTATCAAACGCCCAATGTTGACTATCAAACGCTATCTAACCAGCAACAAACGATTCCATGAAAAATGTATACCATTTTCCAAAATTGAAGTGCCATCTTCACGGGCATCGAAATGTCATGTGAGGCAACTTTGTGATTTCCGACAGTCAATTACGTCTACGCTCAGTCGCAGATGTTGAGGTATTGTGGAGTTAAAATTTTAGCCTAATAATTTAAACGTTTAAATACTGTTTATTATAATTTCAAATATCCACGAAGCTTGAACGCAACCTGAGGTGTTCATTTTGAATAAACATGTTCTTCAAAATTAAGGACAGTGTGTAATAAAAACGTTAATATATTATTTATTATATTTTAAAACTTTCGCGAAACTTGAATGCAACTTGCAATGTTTATTTCGAAAAAAAATTTCGTTCTTTAAAGTGTGATTTGTGCATGATTCTTATTTTCAATTGTTCAAGTTTTAAAGATAAAATGTATTCCTTCCATCATCATTCCAATTCCTTATTTTTTGTACAAACGAAAATTATTACTCATTACAAAGAAAAAAAATTCTGCCATAGATATCACATTCCTGGGATTTTTTTTATTGTTTTGATTTATTATAAAACTTAAAGTTTAAACTGAGTATATCAATATAATTTCAAAATTCCACCGAAACACGTTGAATTACCGACCGATGGATAATCGCAGAATGTATTTTCACACAATTTTAGGTTACTTTACAAACGAACTGTGACTTGACAGCTGGTTGTTACATTACAAGCCTTTTGTAATTTAAATTATCTACATTCAATTTACAAAAAAATATGTAGATTTACTACGTTACAGGTGACGCCAAAAAGTTTTCAACGTTCAACGTGGTATATTACATCCACTTTTTTACAAATGTATATAGGCTACAAAATAGGCGATACTAACCTCAAATTTTCTTTAACGATTCATGCCACCAAAATCGTCAATTAATGTCACTTCTTTGTATTCTGCACAAATTGTCCATTGACTAGATTAATTTGGTACATATTTTTATTCTTAAAATTATAAAAATAGGAATAAATTCTGTTTTTAGGTATACACTTGTTCGTTCCACTTGTTGAAGGGAAAACAAACCGAATTTTTTTGGACAGCCTCGTGACACTCTGAAATGAAAGTGACGGAAATGTTGAGTACGGCCGAGGGTGGCGCTGGCTGTACTTTTAGGCATTCTACGGAACTGAAAGAGCATTACAGTAACCTAAAATTTGTTCTGGAAAAAATCAATTACTCAACTCATAAGTGAAAAATTTGCGGGGATCTTAAAATTCTTGGAATCGCTTTAGGACAGCAATTAGGGTATACAAAAACACCTTGTTACCTGTGCTTATGGGGCAGTCGAGATCGCGTTCGTCATTACACACAAAAAATGGCCAAAAAGAACATCGTTTGAGCAAGGACAAAATAATATAATTGAAGATCCTCTAGTTGATCGAAAAGAAGTTTTGATTCCACCCCTTCATATAAAGCTGGGTCTTAGGAAACAGTTTGTCAAAGCGCTTGACAAAGATTGCGATTGCTTTGCGTATTTAGAAGATTAATTTCCACAAGTTTCCGAAGCAAAATTAAAAGAAGGGTTCTTCGATGGACCGCAGATTACGAAAATGTCTGACACTAAAAAAGATGCCTGGCTAAGTTCTGAAAATGCTGTGAAAAACTTGTTAGGTAATAAGAAAAGTTCAGACTATCAAAATGTGGTTTCACAAATGGTACCAAACTTTGTTAAACTACGCTGCCTTATGAATTGGAAGCTACATTTTCTTCATTCGCATTTAACTAAGTTTCCAGAGAAACTGGAAGACTTTAGTGAAGAGCAAGGCAAACGTTTCCACCAGGATATAATAGAAATGGAGAGGCGATATCAGGGACGTTGGGATGTCAAAATGATGGCTGACTACTGTTGAAGTTTAAAACAAGATCAAGTTAATCAAGGTAACAAACGAAAGCGAAACTCACTGCGTAGGTCTTTTGAGGGCAAAAGGGTTCGATACGAGCGAAATACAAGCAAATAAAAAATAAAGGAACCCTATAAGCGTGAGAAGCAAGAGGACTCACGGTAATAAAGCACCTTAAGGGAACAGAATCTACGACGTCCACGTCGTTGTTCCTAGGTAACGCCAAAAGTAATTAGAACTTATTTAGAAAAAATCCTACCAATGCCATGCAAGGGAACTAACGCCAATCAAACCACCCGAAACGTGAGAGGCAAAGAAAATCTACTGTGAAAAACAATCATATAGATATGGTGATTTAGACCACTAGACGTAAATTTTTTTTCCATCTGAAAAATAAAGGAAAAATCACCATTTTTGTTATTTTACCGGCTAATTCAGGGTTTTGAAGACAAACTACGATCTACTTGCGTTATTTTTACAGCAAAATTAAATTGAGCGACCCAAAAAATTATAAAGGTATGGTAATTTGGTTCACTAGACACTAACCTCAAAATGCAAGAAAAACAATAGAAGTCATGTTATTTTTGATGACTTCATGTAATGTAGGACATTTTTTTTTGAAAAAAAACTTTTTTTATAATGTTAAATATTTAGGACCAAAGCCGCCTTCCTTCTAGCCTTCTAATTAGCGTGCTAAAATTTCAAAACGATATCTCATTCCGTGTGGACGTAAGTTTACAAAGGATAGTATCGATATAGCTTCCAGTTTTATTTTATTCGGAAATGTTTCATTTCAAAATTTCCACCGAAACAGAGCATAGCCGTGAACATTAGTGTCTCCTCTTTCATTTCCCAAACTTTGAGCGCGATATCTTATTTCATTTGGACGTCAGTTTACAATGAAAAATTGAGGACTAGCTACGACAATTTTATTCAGATAAAGAAATGCGCATTAAATTTTCTATACACAAGAATACCAATATAAAGCCAGTTTCAGGGGTTGCCTCGCTGTGGCCGCGGCACTAAACTCGTCGTTAAAAACGTAAACAGTCATAGCTGTATGAACCATTTCTGTTGGATTTGTCTGCGTAGTAGAAAAATATTTTTTCAGTTATGTCCATTTTGTTGTCTAATACTTACAATAATTTAAACTTGAACACTACCGATATCGAGACGCCTCACCAAACACTTAAAAGGAACTGACATGTATGCCAACAGCTGATATAATTATCCACGGTGAGTACTGCCCGCTTTTATCGCTCCACTACTGTTGGGCACACATTGTTGACATTGCCTGTGCGTTGAGAAACTGTGTGGGCCAGCAGTTCTAGGAAGCACTGAATCCGTCGGCCTTATATTGGTCTTCTTGTGTATAAGAATTGAGAACATGTACTTTTGAGTTAGAATTCGGAAATTGTTTCAACAGCCGGCATGAGGCAAAGCCGTTCAACGAGACGAATTTACTGGCAGTTGAGAAATTAAATTTTGATTTTTCTCTGAATATTTATTTATTTCTTATATTTATTCATTTATTTCTGAATCTTCTGGTCCCACTGGGAGCAACTGTCATCTAAAAATGACACCGGCTCCCAGTAGGAACGCGGTAAATCCCACTCATGGCCAAGTCTCACAACCGTGATATGAGTGGTCACAGGACACGACGAAATCACAACGACAGGCTGGCGAAACCCTCGCGTGTTTTGAGGGCACGAAGCGACCCAAAGATGACAGCTTTCTGCATCCATCTCGCAAGTTCCGTGGCATATTTTTGGCACGCGGGTATGGCTTTAAGGTTACGAACCAGTGATACCATACATCACCTGGACATGGGGGGGGGGGGGCGAATGTACACTGTTGTTCTTTTGAATTTTTTGTTTTCAAAGAAAAAAAAACAAAAACATGAAAACTAAGACAATTTTCCCTACTTTCAGACCTCGGACTCAGTTCAGAGATAAAAAATAGTACGAATAGTGTCACAAATTTGAAAAAATAGTGTCAACATAGTGTCATAACGGTTTTCCAATGTTAAACTTACGTGTAGTCCGAATTTAAAAGTGTGCAGTCTAAAGTAAAAGTCTGAAATGGAAAATTAACTTCATTTCTTAAGCAAAATTCCTGGTTTTGTAATATAATACTTCAAAAGTAGTAAAAATAAACTTCAATGTTTGTTTCAAATGCTATTATTTGGTCTATAAATGATCAAAATTTCAATTTATTTATCGCAGGCTTCACAGTCTTTCCCTGTTGTCCTTTTATTTTTGTTTTCACTTGAAATCGAACTTTTTAAAAATATTTTTAGTTAAAATTGTTCTTTCTTTAGCATAAAAAATCAACTAAAAATTAATATAATAAAATTTGGACTAACATCACATATATTGTGCAAACTATTTGATTGAAGAATTATAGGGGTTTTGTTATTCGTCTTTTTAGTAGAAAATTATTCTTCATGGTTGAAAATGCAACTATTTCATTAAAAATTTATGTATTTTGTTGTGAATTCATCCTCTATGGTATAAAATTAATGTTCTTTGTTTATAATTCATAGTTTTGCTTGAAATTTTAATTTTTCATCTGAAAATTCCACTGTTTAGTAGAAAGCTCATGTTTTTGTTAAGAATTTTTTCAAGAAAAACCAAATTTTCAGCAAAGTAATCCTTTGGGCTTCGTAGCTTCTGAATACCAAGCATATCCATATTTTCATGAGATATGAAATATGTCCATGTGGATAGAGGTAATGGGAGGAGGGGGGTGTGAAAAGTCAATGTTGTCCACAAGGAGGTGGCAAGGGTAGGGGGCGTAAAAGAGTAGTAAACAGTTGTCCACATGGTATATGGACGGCTCCTAACATCTAACCTTTACGCATTATACATTCCTAATTTACTTTTTCAAAAATACATTCTTGTGTATATTTATTTTATTCAAAACTATATTTCGTTTATGTATTTCACAGATTTACTTAATAAATTAAAATACGTACACTAAATATTTTTAGTACCTCTTTAGGCTTTGTCAAGTGTATATCACAACTATTTTTCAGATTCCAAGCTTACAATGAGTTCGAACAGACGGACTAGGTACAGATCCGCATATTCTTTTGTTATGTCCACGTCAGGTTGAACCTCATTGACGTTAAGTCCTACTTTTAAAACTCCTAATTGAATAGCGGCGTTCCTTCCCAGAAGCGGATTACCGGTTCCATTCAAGACGTATATCTCGTCCTCCAAGAAAACTCCAGTTTCGATCATAAGTTTCGTAGAAAATGCACCCAATATATCTAGTGGCTTCTTCTTTTCTCCGTAGGCAAAAATCTCCTTATTTGTTTTATATGATTTGCCATTTACTCTTTCTTTCTTTAAGAATTCCCACGTCCGTTTGTCATTGAGATTACAGCCAGCACCTGAATCGATAAACATGAGTGTCCAGACTCCCCCAATGTTTACTCGTATCCAGCTATTTTTTTCGGTTTTTGAGCCTACCGCTGCAATCGAGAAAGCGTAAGTTGGCGATTTATTAGCCTCTTTTTTATTTTCCGGTTCACTGTCACTATCTGTGTCGACCTGGCGAACATAATTCCTTCCTCCACTATCCGACCTTCCACTTGATTTGGTGCGGTACATCTTTTTAAAATGCCCAAACAATTTACACCTGTCACATACCTTTCCTCGAGCCGGGCATATTTTATCTTTGGCAAAATGACCTGTGCCCCCACATCGATAGCACACACTTCCTGTTGAATTTCCACTCAAGGTCTTACTTCTTTCCGCACTGCCTTCCGACGATTTCTTCGTTTTTCCTTCTTGGCGGCCTGTACCAAACCTAATTTTATTAATCAATTCTCTTTCAGGTTCCTTTTTTTCTTCCATAGAGCTGGGTTGACTCTGTGCGTTTTCCCAAACAAGCGCCGTTTCCTTTGTGACATCAAGTGTCAACGTATTCCCCTTCTCCAATAATTTCCTGCGTAAATCAGCTGATCGACACTTTTCTATAATCTGGTCACGAATCATCTCGTCTTCCGCCTCTCCGAAATTACAGTCCTTCGACTGTTTCCGTAATCGTAGCATGAATTGTCCTATGGTTTCGTTTTCCGCTTGATTATGGTTGCGAAAAACATATCTCTCGTATGGCTCATTAGCCTGTGGCACGAAATACCCTGATAGTTTTTGTTTAGTCCTCTCGTACACGTCACCGTCTCCCTCTAGATCTGGCAACGCCTTGTCAATGTCCTGCACTTCTGGCCCCGCTAAATGCAATAGTTGCGCCCTCTTATCAGCTGCGTTCACGATATTCCCCGCTTCCAGGTAAATTTCGAATGCGCGAATCCAACGCTTCCATCTTTGTCCAACATTACGATGGTGTCCCAACGGCTTTTTGGGGACACCGGAGGACCTCCTCAAGTAATTAGAGTTACCCCTGCATGCAGGGCTCTGCAGGGGCGGACCTCTTATTTCCGTAGATGCTCGTGGGATCAAAATGGAACACGCAAAAACAAAAGAAAAATTGCAGAAAGAAAGAGGAAGGGAACTGGCGGAGGAGGGCGTGGGGTTGGACTCGAACATATCTCACATAGCTCTTTCCTCCCATTATGTCTCTCTGGCTAGCCACACTCAGGAACAAAGGATGATCTATGAAAAGACACAAGACAGCCCAGCAGCTGGCAAACAGGGAGGCCACCTGCAGGGCGCTGTAAAGAGTGTACTCAGATCAATGGCCAAAATTCAAGACCTTCTTCTATAGGGAAGAGGTCTTCGTATTTGTCGCGGCCGACCCAGCGGCTGAAGCTTGGCTACATAATACAGTAGCCGCGACAAGGCCCTGGAAAGGTGCAACCTCAAAGTAGGTGGGGCCGAGTTGCTCCAAAAGATAGTAAGGGCCAGAACGTAGTTCCCGGGTAAGCTGGAAGTATGTCTGTTGTCCTTCGACGGATAGAGGGATTCAACCCCGCACAAAGGATAGCGTCCTGGCGAATCGTCAGGCACGATCGGTCTCAGGAAGCAGACACAGCCAGAAGTACCAAGCAAATCGTATTTGTGCAAATTCCTGAGTCCTAGACGAGGGCTCTTGCGGTCCTCAACACCAGGCCCTTCTATCACATTGGAGAGGTCAACTTTAGGGTTGCCGGCCAGGAACAGAAGGAGCCTGTCGGGACACAGGAAGATCGGGGGCAGACCTAAATGACGGCTCCCGGCCTAAGCATTACACAAATTAATTCTCATCACAGCAAAGGCGCCCCTGCGGTTCTGCAAAGTGGCATGGCTGCGAGGCACACAGGTATCTCGCTAATCTGGGGACCTTGGTTTGTTCAAAATACCATAAGGGGTTTGGGGGGGGACTGACTTTTGTTACAGGGAACCCAAGGCGGTCAAACGAATGGCCTGCGAACTGGCGAAGGGAGTCAACGTTGTCCTGCTGCTAGAGCTATCGGAGAGATACATGATAGTGGTAGCCACAGATCTTAAAGGAATAGGAAAGCTAGTGATGGAATGGGCCTACTTTCCATATGATAGCGATACCATCTGTTTTTGGCAAGTATCTGAAACGCTTTTTATTTCTGACCTATTATTTAAAATTGCAATGAGTAATCGGAAAGAATTTTCTAACCTCTCTAAGAGGCAAGCCATATATATAAATATGTGCATATTCTTATTATGTACCATTGAGTACTTTTATTTTTAACTAATACATTATTTGATGAAAAAATCTTTTTTTGTGTATCATATCCTGTTATTTTTCCTCTATGTTTATTAATTAATTAGTCTTTTATTTTCAGAGAAAATATTATTTACATACAAATTTTTGATTTTTTAATTTTATGTAGACTCTTATTATCATTCTTTCAAAATATTTTTCTGTTACTTTTCTTAGAACATTTTCTTTCTTTCTTTTTATTGATTTCCCTGAATTGTAAGAATTTTCTGGTATCTGGGTCAAATTACAACTATGTGATTGCAGGGGAATTTTATAAACTCTACTCTCTTTTAATTAAAGAAAAAAATTTATGATTGCATTTTATCTCGAAACTTAAGTGCAATATCTAGGAATTCCCCTTTTTGAATATGACTGTTCAGTTTGAGAATTATCTTGGTCTTTTTAATCTCTAAAAAATCTTTTTTAAATTCGAAATTTCACCAAATTTTCATTACTCTATATTAAACATGCTTCACGTAACAATTTTAATATTTTAATTTCTCTTACCTATCTGAATATTATATTAATTGAATAAACCAGTCATTTTTTCATACTTTCGGAATGTTTCAAAACTTTCCTTTTTCAATGTGATCTTGACTCATTTATAGATAAACTACATTACTGTTTTGATTATATTGAGGTATGGGGGGGGGGTTAAAGTATATCTTAAAAATTTTAATAATTTCTCTCTCATTAAATATTTATTAAAATAAGTACATTGGTAGGATGATATTATAAGTGTTTTTAAGATTTTGTAATAATTATTACATTTATCAATCTTTACTTTTATTAATTATGATTATAATATGATTATTATATCTCTTTCTAATGTAAATGAATATTTTAAAACGTTGAAGAATACAAAATAGAATATTTTGGTGAAGTTCATTTAAACTGCACTTTTCTCGAAGGTCATTGCAATTTTCGTTAACATGTGTCCTTTTATAAGTGCTCTCTTATGGGACGTATTGAGTACGCTCGTAAAGATTGAGTCCCTGGTTCCATAATAGGGATAAAACAATTTTTTTTAAATTAAGATCGAAAAGAAATCTGTTTTATCATGAATAATTTTATGCAAAATAAGCATGAAAAAGATTCACAATTAAAAAAACAGAATTTCAAACTATCTCACTTCTCGGCTCATTAGAGACAAAGATAACCAAAAGAAAAAAGAGGGAGAAAAAGAGAAAAAGTCATTATAAACTATTTGTCGCCAAAATTTTCTGTCCTGGCATACTACTCTAGCTTCCTGCACGTCCATGCATTTTTTCATATATAAATACTCATATATGTTATAAATACTTATATAAATGTACATTTTATTTAATATATTTTTATTATTAATTTTTTATATATATTTATTATTTATTTAATATATACTATTCATCAATTATTATTTCTTAAACATATGATTTTTTTATTGGTGGAAAGGATTCTCAAACTTAGTACTTATACACCTATAATTATCTTCCGAAAGCTACGCAGTAATAAAAAAATTCTTACAAATCGTAAACTGTCATTAAATTTATTAAAAAATATATTTCAATCACTGTGCTTTTAATGTGGAATCAGTATATCAGTAGCAGCAGTATACTCTTTCAATAATAATAGTAATCATTATTATTTCAAAAGGATCGATGAAAAGGACGTGACAAATCCTATCAAAACTGCAGTAGACAACATTATTTTATTTAAATAATAATTTTATTTTTATTAAAGAGTTAAAAATAGCCAAAACAGGTAGTGTATTTACACAAAAGTAAAAAATTTTATCCTCTTAGTAAATTTGTCTAAGTGGCAAATATTTTCCCCATAAACTACCATCCAATAGGACTACAATTTGCCGAAGTTTCAGTCCATTCGGAGAAACTTCATTTTTCAACGAAAACACTTAAAAATACACCCCATATATGCGAGTAGTAGTAGAAATAATTTATAACAGTAACATCTACTGATTGCACATTAAAAGTACAATCATGATTTAGAATTATTATTAAATTATATTGAACTAAAATATGTAGGTACAAAAAGCGTACAGTCAAGTTTAGAATTAATCCAATTTTTATATTGAATTATAAAATCAAATATGCCTACAGTTACATTTAATATACTTGTACCAGGCGGTATAGGAGGGGGTATAGATTTTTACTTTAATCTCAAATTTCCGTGTTGTTTATTGAAATAACACGTTCGTTCCGAAACACTGCTCCGACTGAGGTCGTTGATCAATCTCTCTAGCAAGTACCCCAGGCGAAGAGATTCACAAAGTCATTATGTAGCGCTCTCTACCCGGGCCCATTGTTTAAGACAAAAATCTTAATTTATAGACGGAGAAAAATGGATGTTTAAACGTAGATGTTCAAAGGGTAAGATTTTACCGCCCAACATGCAGATATTCATGCCAAACATCTACTATCTTTTTGAGATGTTAGGCGTAAAAATATTTTGATGTTAAACTGAAACAAAATTTTACACAAATCTAACACCTTCTCTGGATGAGAATGTAAAAATGAGCATTCTAGTTATATTGAGAATGACTATTTGAATACATTTTTGGAAAAAAATATCGATTTCATCTATCCGTTTATGGTTCCAAAATACTAACTAACTCTCTGCGAAATGTTAAAGATAATCTGATGAGGGAATCGATCTGATTCCGAAACGTCATTTTTATGTACAAAATTCTGAATGAATGGTCTGGAAAAAGTCGACGAAATAAAGTTTTTCCTTAGAAATTCTAAATTACGTTAAAATCAAGAATATTTACATCCCGGAATTTCTTCTCGTACCCTAAGATTAAGTTCTGTTGTACGTACCTTATAACACCTCGTCTGGCCCGAAGTACATTTCTACTGGAAGTGTGGATATGATGAACACGTCCGTTTCTCGTCCTGCTGATTACAAGACCTGGTCCACCCAGTGCAGCACCGCTTTTCCAAAGCCTAACAGCTATTCTCGTATATAAACAGCACATCAGGAAAAGTGGAAAAAGGTAGAGCAAGATTAAATTGACGGCGTCGAGTACGGTTTTGTTGTGTTTTTTAAAGTTGGCTATACATATCACATCGATATCGCCCGTATCCAGTTGATGGTTTATGGTTTCGACATATATGAACCTCGGCGAAGCATATACGGCCGCCAATAGCCATACGATTCCAATAACGACCCTTAATCTATTTCGAGTTAATAGTGATCTACATTTTATGGGATGAACTATTGCCAAGTATCTTTCGGTGCAAACCACTACGAGGATCATAATACTCGCTGTGTATGATAGAGATTGGACGAACATGTAGACCTTGCAAAAAAAATTTCCCAACTGCCAGCTGTTCATTAGGTAGTTTGTTAGAGTCTGGTAGACGCAAAACAATCCAACGCAAAAGTCAGCTACGGCCAAATTTGCTAGGAAGAAGTTTGTGATACCCCGCAATCGTCGAGAGAATGCCACCACGAGAATCACCATCAGGTTCCCTGTAAACATAGAATGCGTGTTATATACACTGTAAAAAATTTCTGTTGGAAACTTCCAATAAATGTACTGGAAGCTTATTTCCGAAACGTAAGGTAACACTACAAAACATGATGTATTGGAATTTTACAATATCTCGTAGGGTTCGCGCTACAATGACTCCACCAATTACAACACTTAAAATACATGTATTGCAGTTTTGCCATTCCAATATCTTGTTTGGAATTTTACCTTACATTTGTATTGTAGGAGTGTTGCAGAATTTTAACACCACCACCGACCTCTACTCATTCAACTTCACGAGAGCGATCACCCCCCAAGCCTCTGGACCCGAGAAGAGAGAACTGGTGATGGAACTAGCTAGCTCGGCTTCATCCACGTGCCTCGTGCACTTTCGGCTTTGCAGGAAGCTTGCCGACGCATGTAGATAGAAAAGTGGTGGGAGCCGAAAAATCCCACGTTCTGGAGACACATTGAATGTGTCTATACGTCTCTAGTGATATAGTCAGATATAGTCTACTCTGTCCTATCTCTGGCTCGTCTATCGTCGTCTCTCCTCCACCCGATCCGACCTGACCGGAACCAAAGTCGAGCGAGTGCGAAGAGGTGAGGGATGATGGGGCGAAGGCAGAAAAGGAACATAAGTTACAATTTCAATTTTTGAAAGAACTGAGACGTACACTTGGAGGCCCCTGGGCCGAGTTTGTGGGCGCGGCACCCTGTACCACCGCAGTTTATGAACATTTAACAAAACGAAAAAATTGTGAACAAATATTTATTGAGTAAAAGTAATTTTAAAAATAACTTTTATTGCGCAGAAGATAAATAAAATTCGTACATCATATTAAAGAAATTATGATTAGGCACGTTATCTTAATTTATTTACAAAGTTTTTGAATTTTTATATGAGTATTGGGGTAAGTGCCGTTGGAAAAGATATTTAAAACCACCCTTTGTCTTTCCAAATCACGAAATCGCCAAAATGACCTCCTTTATACACTTTTTTCGAATTAAAAATAGTGTTAAATTACTTTGTCATAAAAAAAGCTTTTTCGGTGGGGTAAGTATCATCGGACAAGATATTTAAAACCACCCTTAGATTTTCGAAATCACAAAATCTTCAAAATGACCGCCTTTATAGACTTTTTTCGAGTGGAAAAATAGTTTTAAATTACTTTACCGTAAACAATTTTTTTCCAGTGGGGTAAGTGTAGCCGGAAAATATATGGAAACCACCCTTAGTCTTTCAAAATCACAAAATCGTCAAAATTACCAGATGACAGATACGTGAAAAAAAGTTTAAGAGAAGATTTGAAGCTCCTCAAAATATCTATAATTTTTCTTTTAACTATTTTTTGATAGGTCTCGTCTTGTTGGGTTTTGTACTTCGAAAATGAATAACGCGAAAATTCTATTTTTAAGCCAAACGATGACAGATAAATAAAAAAGTTTAAAAGAAGAATTGTAGCTTTTTAAAAAACCTATAATTTTTTCCTTAACCATTTTTTGATACGGAAAAAAGTTCTGAAGAAACCCCTATCTCTTTTCAATGTTTCGTGGAAGCGGAAAGGCACCCCTGTGACTGGTCACATAAATAATGTTGGTCAAACCCCTATCTTTTTACATGTTTTGTGGAAGCGGTAAGGCTCCCGTGTGACTGGTCACAAAAATAATGTTGGTCAAGCCCCTACCTCTTTTCAATGTTTCGTGGAAGCGGAAAGGCACCCCTGTGACTGGTCGCATAAATAATGTTGGTCAAACCCCTACCTCTATTCAATGTTTTGTGGAAGCGGAAAGGCACCCCTGTGACTGGTCGCATAAATAATTTTGGGCAAACACCAACCTCTTTCCAATATTTCGTGGAAGCGGAAAGGCACACCTGTGACTGACCACAGATATAATGTTGGTTAAACACCAACCTCTTTTCATTGTTTCGTGGAAGCGGAAAGGCACCCCTGTGACTGGTCACATAAATAATGTTTATAAAACTCCAAACCCCTTTCTAACATTTCGTGGAAGCGGAAAGGAACCCCTGTGACTGGTCACATTAATAATGTTGGTCAAGCCCCTACTTCTTTGCAATGTTTCGGAACTTTTATTTGAGTAAGATATAAATTAGGACAAATAGCAATGCATTAACATCAAAATTACTATAAATCCTTTATTGTAAGAATAAAAAGTAGAATAAAGATTAGTGTTGAGGAAATTTACTCACTTGAGGGACATTATTTTCTTGCGCCAGGTGGCACGTACACATAGTTTTCACAGACACTGCTGGAACTTGATGGCGTTTCAGAATCTAAGTATAAAAAATAGAAATATGAAATACAAGTGTCCAAAACTAAAAGAAATATGAATGTATTTTCACACTTTTGTTTTCTAGTTTAGATCTCCGTGTCATTATGGGGGATGCTTTCCTCCACATTTGCATTGTTGACACCATTCATTGAAGAAGAAGCCTTGAGTTTTAATCCTTCGTTGTTGCCTCGAGCATATTCTAGAAATCTAGAAGAGTAGATGTATAGGGCCGGTTCTAATTATAAATTCCTACCTTACCGACATCGGGAAGATTCTAGCTGTAGTGGTTCGAGTCGGTGCTAAATTTTTCTAGAAAAGTGATTCATGTCCGTGCTAAGCTTCTGGAACATTTTCGATGGGTCCTGATGACATCATCGTCCATTCCTACCCTACCGGAATTCTTGATGACGTCATCATGCATTCTTATCTTACATACATTGATACAGGAGGGGTACTGGACCTACTTTACCAACATCTAGAACATTCGAGATGTGTCCTGATAAAAAAAAACATCAAATTATTACTCAAGAATTTTATTCAATTTTTAATTAATTAAAAAAAAGGCTATACAATTTAATCTTCATCAGAAGAAAGAACAGAACCATCGCTAGCTTTGCTGTTCGTTATCGACTTAAAGTATTCACATAAATAAATATAAATAAATATAAAACTAACAATCTATATTTAATTATTTTTAATGATTGATTTGAATTTTTTTAATTTTGACGCAAAAACAGCTATAAAATTATAAGGTTTGTACATTACTTTTTTCCCTGTGTATAATTTAATTCTATGAAATTCTAGTAATAAAAATTATTTATTCAATTGATTTTATAAATTTAAAAAAACCCAATTTATTATGTTCTCTAATAATATTTCAATTAAAATAATTCACAGAAAGTTTTTCTGTACAAGATAAACGAAGTAGAAATTTTCTTACACTTCATTTATTGGGAGTTGATATAACAGTAGTAATCCCTAATTTAAATAGAAAAATTATTTAAACTTTTACCTTGTTTTTGCAAGTTTTTTGTACATTTCGCGCCCATTTACTCTCGTCTCTGTTTCGTTTTCTACCTCGAAAAGCTAGCGGTATATTATTCATTTCAATATAATTATAATTGTCGAAAACTTTGCCACTTTTTTAATTAATCACTTTTATTCAGAAAAACATATAAAAATAGATTTAATATAATCTTTACACTCACATGTGCAATATCCAGTAAAGATTTAAGGACTACTGATCTGATTTAATTTAGCGTGTGCATAGGTTTGTTTACAAATCGAATGTTCAAGGTCGCTTCGAACTTAAATCGAATGCAGGTATAAACATTGTGTGAAAATTAGAGTATGAATCTTATAGTTAAATCTAAATAAACAGCAATAATACATTTAAAATTTAATAAAATTTATAAGTGTTCTATCAACTTACTTTCTTAAAATTTGTATTCCGCAAGAAATTCAATTATTATCGTTATTGTAAGCAAAAACTCACTAGCGCGAGAACATGTCACGGCGGCAAGCCTCAAAGTCCTGCAGTACATTCGAAAGCTCCAGCGCTGACATTAACTAAAATCACAACTACTCCTAAACTATTGAATATTTTATTCCGAAACTTTCCCAAAAACTTTAGCACAGTTTTCTCCGAATTTTTGCCGCGAGAAGTCTTTCCTTATTCAAAATTCCCTGGATAAACGAAACGCTGGAAGTTACAAAAGTCCGATTCACGCTGAGCATCGGAAAAAAATTAATAACAATTTTTCAAATATTTTGTCCAAAGAAACAAAATTTTATTTTGTTTTCAGGAATTACAATAGGAGCATTTTGTGGTATTTGTCCAAATTTTATCGTACGATTCTTGGTTTATTTTCAAGAATTTATACATTAAATTCAGTGATACCGTGAATTCAACAAATTCAATAGCAGTTTAGAGAGTTCAGAAAATTTTTAAACAATTCAGATAATTCAAAGAATTTTGAAGATTCAGAGAATTTGGAAGAATTCGAAAAAGAGCGGAAGAATTCATAGAATTAAGAAGAATTCATTCAATTAAGAAAAGTTTAGAAAATTCGGAAGCATTCACCGAGTGCAAAAGAATTCAGAAACTTCAAAAGAATTTACAGAATTCAAAACAAAATTTAGAGGATTTCATAAGAATTTAGAGGATACAAAAGAATTCAAAAGATTTCAGAGAATTTGTAAGAGTTCTGAGAATTTAAAAGAATTCAGCCAATTGAGAAGAATTTAGAGAATTCAGAAGAATTAAGAGAATTCAGTAGAATTCGCAGAGAGAAAAAGAATTCACAAGCTTCAAAAGCATTCACAAAATTAAAAAAAAAACATATAGAATTTCAAAAGAATTTAGAGAATACAAAAGAATTCATTGAAATCAAAAGATTTCAGAGAATTTGAAAGAGTTCAGAGAATTCAATGAATTCAGACAATTGAGATGAATTCAGAAAATTCAGAGAATTGAGTAGACTTCAAAGAATAAAAAGGACTGGGAGAAATTCAAAATAATGTATGGCATACTGTAAAGGTTTCAAGAGAATTGCAAAAAACTTCAAAAGAATGCAAAGAAGAACAAGTTAATTCTAAGAATTCGTTTGAATTCTACAGAATTAGAAATACTCGAAGGAAGTTAAAATAATTCAACGTGTATTCAAAAGGAAAATATATTTTCTAAGAATCTCGTCTCTCAGTTGTTGTGCGAAGTTGCACCATTGATATTCACAACCTCCTGCAAATTTAAAATTACTCTTTTGAGCACACACCCTTATCAGTGACACATGGACACATGGACACAGAGCCCATCTAACGCATACTTCCGTTTGGTTAATCTTGATTTGTTAATTACTCATTGATTATTAACTTGACAACAAATTTTTATTATTATTTTCAACTCCACTTTTTATGAGAAATCCAAAAATATAAAAATGTACCTTGAGTACTGGGACACCCTATATAAAAACTAAAGGTTAACAACCACCGCAGGGTCCCACTGGGAGTAACTGTCATCTAAAAAAATGACATCGGCCGTCAAAATACATAAGGATAAAGTGGTCTTGTCAAATAGTCCTCACCTTTTTTTTTTGTAAACCAGTGTAATTTATAAAAAGAATGTGAGTAAAGTGAATGGCACCTGAAAAAAAAAGACCTTGGATACTAATGGTCCTGAGTGGGGAACCTCACATGACAACCTAGTGAAGCTCTTCACTTGGGGTGATCGCTAGAGAGATTGATCAGCAGCCTGGGTCGGAGCAGTCTACAAAATCTATACCTCCTTCCCAACACTACTATTTTCCAACCGAGCGAGTCACGCCTACCCCGAAAGGGGTAATGGCTTAATGGTATAATAATAATAATATTACAAAAATAAAGTTTCGTTCTATGCAATTAGTATTATTGTTTGGATCTTGGCGTGCAGACATCTTGGACTTCCTCACCCAACCAGATATATCTAGTTTTCTAAAGTAAAAATATTGGGTAGAGAATATAAAAACGATAAATAGTTTAAACAAAATTCAAAACCAGATTGCCACTTTTTAATTATCTAATACCTTCGCATCTCAGGTCTTCAAATTTATAATTTCTTAGTTGCCTTTCCATCTCCCCGGTTTCCCAATCTACGATTTGCAATTTTCGCTTTTTATTATGTCTGATGCTCAAAAAGGAGGGGAGGGCGTCCAAAAAAAATATACATATAAACACCAAATAGTTAGACAAAATTCAAAAACAGATTGCCAATTTTAATTATCTGCCTTTCCGTCTCTCAGGTTTCTAAATATATAAGTTGTAATTTTCACATTTTATTGTGCCTTATGCTCAAAAGGGGGGAGGGGCCAGAGAATATAAACACACTTAATATTGTAGACGAAATTCAAAAACAGATTGACATTTTTTAATTGTCTGCCTTCCGTATCTCAGATTTTCAAATTTATAATTTTCAACTGCCATTTTTTATTTGTTTGCTTTTCCATATCATAATTTTAGAATTATAACTTTGTAATTTTGTTCTTTTAATGGTTCTTATGGTCATTAAAAAATAAACAATAAATGAACATCATTATTCTAAGTGAATAAGTGTAGCGCAATAACGTCTTATACACGGAGAAAATTTGTTCATTAAAATTTACCCAATTAGTTCGGTAAATGGAGGACATTACTGCATGTAGATAAAGTTTACAATTATTTTAGGATTTAATACAAAACAGAACTATAAATAATGCAAAAGAGTTATGTAAAATCTCAAGTCCAAAAGTGAAAATTCTGATATGTAATAATTGATATAAGGGTTGTATTATTAATTCTTGGACGTCGCTCGTCCCACCTCTGCTCACCGAACACATAGGGTGATACCACTCCTTACTATTCCTTCGTGGATGACACATATGTCTGCATCAGTGACTTCACGCGTGCGGAATAAATCCACACGCGTGCGGAGTGAATCCGCACGCGGGCGAGTAATATGCGTAGCATATGAGACTATAATTGTTATCTGGGTCATAACACTTTCATCGCATTTACTTTGTTATTTTCTCAATCAGTAGAGGATTATACGTTTGTTATTCTCACAATAAACAATGGTAGTCACCCATCATATTCGAGTTTCATGTGACTAGATTAAATAGTTACATTTCTTTGATGCTATGGGATGGTGGTCGTGGTTTCAACGGAGTGAAGGGGTTTTGAGGTTATGGTGTTGTGGGATTTTGGGGTTATGGAGTAGTTACTCCATAACTAAATGAGGTTACGAGGTTTTGAGGTTACGGAGTTATGGTATAATGAGGTTAGGGGATTATGAGATTATGGTGTTATAGGGTTACCGATTTTTTTATTTGGGGGGGGGGTGAAAGTGGTATGTGTAAATGATTTGACCGGTTTAAGGGATTTTTCGGGTGTTTTTTTTTTGTGTTATGTCAAAATCCTGACGTGTAGAGGTAAAACGGGTTGCCGATTCGGTTTCAGCGGGAAAAAATTCATAGGAATATCATATTGGCATCCAAGACTCTAACAAAACAAAAAAAAAAAAAAAATTGTGGGCCTGTGTAATTAATTAGGATGAAGAGGGGCAAGCGCCGACTAGTTAACAGTGAATGATTTTTTAAAGTTAATAACATGTAGAATTGATCCTTTTTTTTCATTTCGAATCCTACATTATTGAATATCATATTTCTATAAGTATTAGTTGCATGAATAAAACGATGATTTAATAATTTAATTATTTCTAACAAGCTGTATTTCGTCGGCTTTGCCCCACACCGGAGGCCAAAGCCGACCGCAGCTCTTTGTAAAAATCAAAACATTTGAAGATGTGAAAACACGATGATTCGCGTCTGTGATATTTTATGTACTAGAAAAATTATCTTCAAACATATCCAGCAAGAAGAATAAGTTATTTTTAATAAAAATGGTGATAGATGTAATATAACCTCTTTTTCGTTGACATTCCACTAGAGACGGACTACCGGCAAAGGTTTCTACCGTACCGACCGTATTGATAATAATAATATTCAATAGTTTCTTGTATGTAGCCCAGAAGATAAGTGGCTGTTCTACATTACCGATCACTTCTTTATTATATGTTTACTCGAAGTATGAGAAAATCGAGATTTTTCACAAAATTATTATTTACTCTTTAACAACGGTTCGCATATAATGAAAATCATCTCAAAGCGATGCAAGAGTACTGCCAGAATACAAGTAATTTGATTATTATGTGTCTCAATTGTTATAAACAAATGACATTAACAAAGAGGCAAATAGTGTAATTTTTGTTGAAAAAAAATTATAGTGAGAGTGACTGTTAGTCACAATTTTTATAAAACATTAACAATTGTAAATGTTGTGAACAATTTTTTGCAAAAATTTGGAATTTGTTTCTTCCTTCATTATTTGAAATTATGTAGATATTCGGAAAAGTGATATATGTTTGATTATATGTGTTCAAAGACAACAGTTGTTGATTTTTTAAGAAAATTAATTAAGTAAATATAAAACTTCTTCCTAGAAAATAATTTTCGTTACACTGAAACTGCTTCGAATGTTTGTGAGAAAGATTTACAGTAACTGTTTCTATTTAAAATTCACAATAAAAAGTTGTTATTATTTAATTTTAAATATTACGATTCATATGTATTTAAAAATATTGTAATTTTTATTGAAAAAAGTTTTTTCTTCTCTGGAAATAGTTTGAATTATCATGAGAGTCATTGTCAGTAACAATTTCTATAAAACATTATACGCAATTAATAATACAAAACTGTGGCTTTTCAGCCTGCAAAATACTTTTTCTTGCACAGAAGCTGCTTCAAATTTTGGTGAGACAGATTGTCTGTCACTAATTCTATGTAAAAATTAACAATAGATCAATCTTTTGATCTATTTTTGTTATTTTAAATGTCACAAATTTTTCATGTATTTAAAAAAGCCATTTATTGATCCATTTTTCCAGATCAATTTATCGGCTACCTAAGGCTAAAAGACACATACAGCCTACAATTGATATCCACCTGCCATTAAAAAAAATCTTCCAATTGGCGAAAGCCGAGTTTTCTACCGGAAAAATGCAAAAACTTTTCATTTCTTCATTTTCATTGCTTATAAAATGAACAAATAGAATGACATATGTATCATTTCCTAGAATATCTGAATTATCACCTCGCTGAAGTTTGCAACGTTTACAAAAAACGAATTTACAAAAAAAATTTTTTGGTCGAGACGTAAAATTTGAAAGTTCTAAATGGATCTAATTAATGACCTAAGATACCCAAAAAAGTTGCATTCCCCTAGCACCTCCGGAACACACCCCAATTCAACCCCTAAGAATTGAAAAAATCATAGTCACCGTTTAAGACACCTCACCCAGGTGTCATTCAGCTTTCGGCACGGTTGCTACGCCTCCGCTTAGGGGTTATTTCTTCGGGACCATCCCTGAACAATTTTAGCGACTGGTTATTCATTATTGTGACCATATTCAGCAGAAACCCTTGGTACAGGGACCCTCTATCCGCAACCCGATGCCACGTTCGGTGGCTTTGTCATGGGCCCTTCAGTTCTATTCCGAAGAAATATATATTTATAGAGATATATATATATATGTATATTTCTACTTATAATGGAAACGTAACATTGTATTATACATTTGAGTTTAGTCACATTTATTGATTAAACTAGTTGGGAAAAAAAAAAAAGAATACACATAATAATCAACGTATATTGCGTATAGTTGAAGCAGACGTGTGTAATGTAAAACCTTTCCATAATG
The DNA here is from genome assembly GCA_011634705.1 of Andricus grossulariae. NCBI lineage: Eukaryota > Metazoa > Arthropoda > Insecta > Hymenoptera > Cynipidae > Andricus > Andricus grossulariae. Next base: position 195,256,541 of record JAABKJ010075445.1, on the reverse strand, counting down.
ATCCAACATGTTTAGTAGAACGTGATTCTGTTTAGTACATTTTTTCGCACGCTAGAAGTTACATGAGTTAATAATACACCGCTAATCTCATGATCAATAATATCAATATAATAGTCGTTCAATTTCGTCGATAAATATGCATACATTAGATTTCCAAACTCGTCACACTTTTCGTGGTTCATTAACTCAAAAATAATCAGATGGTTCGAATATTTTTATAGAAATACAATGTTCGGTTGGTAATTCTACAATCCGAGACATAAAATTGTCTACCAAAATACGTAAAGCTTGAAGCATTCCAAAATATTCATTGGCACACAACGTGATATTTTTCAAGCCAATGGAGCTAACTTTTTTTATAGCCACTGCTAGCACCAAAACTTTTTGTTTCGTGTTTTTAAAAGAATCTCCACCATTCTCACTATCCTCACAATCACCCTCGGCAACTGGTGTTTTGTCAAAAAGAATAGTCTTTTCACCAAAGGACGTCATGCTCTTCACTATGTAGTCATTAATCTCGAGTGCTTTAAGCTCTGATATTGAATAGCCCTCAGATTCAAAGTAGGCTCTCATGAATTTGAACTGTTGCTGGAATATTGACCATGTTGCCGCCCCAAATGTGATTCCTTGTTGCTTGTTAGACACAATTTTTTCAATTAGTTGAAAACTGCCATCTGATTGCAGTTTAAGAAGAACAATAGCGTTTTTACTGCATGTCATGTGACCTTTTTATAATCAGCGACCTTAGAGGCGATATTCCAGTCAGCCCTCACCACCTCTTGGCCCCAGCCTTCCTCCTCGTGGTCGGTTTGGATTCGTTGAAAACCCGGGAAGTGAACTTCTTGAGAGTTCATCTTTTTAGGTTCAAAATTGGACTATTTGGTTAAATATTTAACTATTTTGTTGAACATTTAATTACTTTCTTTAAGATTTAATTCTTTTCCTCAAAAAGCAACTATTTTTGGGTTGCAGTTAAAGCCACCATTCACCATTTTAGTTAAAAATTCATTTCGTTGGTTGAAACTTCAACTATTTTCTTAGAACGTATTTTAGTTTTTTGAAAATTAATTTTTTAACTGAAAATGTAACTTTGAGTCAATGCAAAATTACCAGAACTCTCATAAGATTGCACATATTGATCGATTTTTTACTATCTTTTTTTTTTCATTCTTCTCGTCATTATATAATGAAACTAATGCAGCCTATTAAAATTCGATTTATTAGTGTTTGAACATTTTTTAATTTTTCTCAACCGGCTCTATTCCTCTAGCCAGCCTGGTGTTACGAGATGTAACGCCCTATTTTATTATTATTATTGTTATTTGGGAGAAGCTCGCCGAAAACTCATTATGAAATCTATTTGTTATCGTTCGAACACAAGCCAAACCATTTACGAAAACAGTGATCAATGAACGGAAAACAAATGATTTAACCCTTCAACAGTACCATTTCCGGTGGAGATCAGGTACCAAGAGCTATTAATTCTTCAACTCTTCAACTGTACCACATCCGGTGGAGTTCAGTTACCAAAGGAAACAGACAGCCAATAAATCTGAAATGAATAGTGTCCCTGTTAAGGAAATACACTTGCTGGCCAGGTCAACTAACCAAGCGGAATTTCCAAATACGAAGCATAAATGTTGCAGAAAACAGCAACCAATAAAACATAGACGAGTCTTCGAAACAATTACCAGGTCCACTTCCTGTCGTTGGGTCACCTAGATGAAGATCACGATATGAGATCACTGGTGGAGGAAGGTTCATACATAAAAACCCCCATAATCTCCAGCGGGCAGTGTGTTTTCAGCTCAGACGGTTACATTTTACGGTTGTAGTAAAACATGCTTTCTGTAAAATTTCAACGACTGGAAGCGAAAGTTGTATTGTAAAAGACTGTAACTTAAAAATATCGATTCGTGTGTGACAAGTTTAAACCTTGGGATTACCGTATTAACTCCTGAGAAGATTCCTCTCAGCCTCAAATCCTTGAGAAAGTGAGTAAATGTCTTGTAACACTTCTAAAGCTGTTGTATCTCCAAAACTCTCCGTTATAATTTATATTTTCACTTGGGTCTTCTAACTTATTTCTGATTAATAAATAATTATATAATGCATGGACGTGAAGGAAGCTAGAGAAGTATGCCAGGACAGAAAAGTGTGGCGACAAATAGTTTATAAAAAGAATGTGAGTAGAGTGAATGACGCTTGAAAGAAAAGACCTTAGATACTAATGGGCCCGAGTGGGGAACCTCACATAACAACCTTATGAAGATCTTCTCTTGGGGTGATTGCTAGAGAGATTGATCAGCAACCTGAGTCGGAGCAGTGTTGCGAAACGAACGTGCTATTTGAATAAATAACGCGATTCACGCCTACCCCGAAAGGAAAATGGCATAATGGTGTAATAATAAAAATGTCGGAATAATTATTACTGCATTCAAACGCTTAATTATAATCTTATCTTTCTTAAATTTATTCGATGAATATTATTTTCCCGGATAAATATTTTCAACATTTCTCTTATAATTTGATTGTCACTCGATGTTTCACTGGTACCCTTCCAAGGTGGATTGCTTTTTTTGTTATGCAGCCCTTCATTTCCCTTTATTTGCACGCCTTCTTCTCGTTGGATCTGTTTTTCGACTTCATCACTCCCAAGTAATTTTTGAAAATGCTTTTTTCAGTTTTCGAATTTTTTGATACTCCCAAGTAATTTTTGAAAATGCTTTTTTCAGTTTTCTAATTTTTTGATACCCTCACCTTTATCTATTTCTTTTATCCTTTGCTTCAATTATCTCATTGAAGGGTCCCAAGGTCAAAACTCGAATTTTACAGGAAACAAAGAAACTTTCAAACTATAACGCACGTATTTTTTTCAAACGAAGATGTACTTTAAAACTATGAATTAGCACTATCAAACCATTGAAGGAACATCCTGAAAGAAGCAACCGCTTCCGAGAAGGTATCTTTGTCAAAGATACGGCTCGTCCCAAAAAACGCGGATTTATGCTCAGAAAAAGCTGCATAACTGTTTTTTCAATTTAAAAAAAGTACTTTTCAGCTATTACGTAAGGCTGAGCGATGAAAAGGGGTTACACGAAGAAAAATGGATGGTCAAAGTTAGAGGGTCAACATTTTAGGGAGACAGTCCGTTCTTTTAGATGGTCTAAAGAGCCATCCAGAATTTTTTCGACATAGTCGGAGAGGCTCTCATTTTATGACCAGTCTGTTATAAGAAGGCTAGACTCACTATCAGGGATAAGCAAGGTATCCTTTCGGGATGGTCAATACGATCATCTTTTTTTCACTCATTTCGACCATCCACGGAAGAGCAAATGACCCATCGCGAAGGGCCGACCTGATTAGTTACCGTTGGCGCTTTCAGATGCTTTTTATTAGATATTTCAGAGATTTTTTTTGTGCGAGTTGCAATAAAAAAAAGTGAGGGGCCTATATCTTTGGAACCGACTTTAGATATCTTAATTCTTGTGGACGTGAGTTGTTGCAAGAAAAATGTCGGTAAGTTAGGAATCGGGTAAGTATAGCATGGCCTTGATATGAAAATATTTTTATCCTTTTTTATGAATTATCTTTCACGATATTATACTATTTCAGAAAAACAATTGGACAGTGATCCCACAATAGAAGAAGGGAAAGCTTCACCTAGTATACCATTGGATGCAATAGGCGAAGAATTCTTCGATTACTCGAGCAACGATGAAGATTCCTATGATGAGATGAAAGTTATGAATTTTCATACCCCTAATACTCCTGATTCGAAGAAACCTGCGCCTGAAGATCTACATGCGGAACCAAGTACATCGAAATCGGGTGAAAAATCTGCATATCTCGAAGACGGGGACAGGGCGATGTTTGAAAAATCGAAACAGACTGTAAATGACGTGATAGAAATGGTTGTGGCGTATAATTAGAGATTCGGCGGTTCACTTGAGGCTAGGAAAATTCTGATAGAAATGCTAAAAATTTGTGCAGGGCCTGAATTCAGAAATTTAAACATTTCCGATTATAAACTCTCTCATATATTTGATCCACCACCTGATAAAATAACGTTTCACTGTTATTGCGATCAGTGTATGAAGAAGGTTGTACACTCTTCTATGAAAGAATATATTAAAGGGCAAAGAATGCTCTGCGAAGTATGCAAATCAGAACATTGCATAAAACTGAGAAACGTAAACAATTTTCTAATTGTCGATTTAGAGTATCAGTTGCGAACACTGTTAGAAAAGGAGGAAATTGCTGCATTTTTCATTCCTCAAAATAAGAGAGATGTAATGACTGAGACAAATACTAGTATGCGCGATATACATGATAGTGTTTTGTATAAGAAAGTGATCGAAACTTATCACGTAACAATTACTTACATCATTATTGCCGATGGTGCTCCTTTGCTCCACGTATCAAAACGTGGTTTCTAGCCGTTGCAGATATTATTGAACAATTTGCCTGTACATCTTCGTTTTAAATTTATTTTATAAGCTGGTATAATGATTATCCGCACAGAACCAAAACCCGATCTCATGAACCTTTTTATGGATGAATTTATGTAGCAAGCCAATCGCCTACATACCGAAGGAATAAAAGTGAAATTTGTTGATCAAGAGAGGGAATTTACGTTACATTTTCATTAAAAAATAGCCCAGTCCCAGGCTCAGTAGCCTTCTGGTAAATATGGCTTAGAACATCTAATATTATTATTATGAATATGCACCACTATAGAATTTTTCCCAATGCCAGTATGGTAGGAAAGCATTATCAGTCTCACACGGGAACACACAGATGTATACTCACCTCATACGCTCAACCTCACACAGACACACACATACACACACTCACCTCAAACAGACACGCACTAATGCTAAATGGTCCAGAACCCTCCCTGTATACCTACTTATTTCATTTCACGTGCAATGGTGCGGTTGAATCCCGTGTCTAAAGCGATCGTCCGAGTCGACGATCGGAAAACTCGGGGATCACGTAGGACCTCTGTATGGGGGAGAATAGGCTGGAATGAGCTAATGTGTAGGAAAAAGGATTCATTGTTCCGTTTTCACATTGGTGTTAAAATTACCAACGCGTATTAATTAATCTGTTATGATTAAAAGTTAGGACTATGTGACACAAAATGAGACTTTTTGTTTTGAAATTATAATTGCAACTGTTTCGAGGAGTAAGAGTCGAATTTTAAAAAGTTTACATTAAAAAAGTGAAAACTTATTCTCGCTTCAAAAGAAAAAAAATAGAGGAACCTAGAGAAATCTTGTCAAATGTTTTACTGAGGAAATCTGGATAGCGCTTCGCCTCGTTATTGCCGATTATCAGAACTCGAACACGAATTTTGTAATGGTTATTGCCCAGACGTTAACCACAGCGGAGTTCAAGTCTAAGATAACTTCTTTATGTCTCTAAAAACTTGGACCTTTTGTCGATCTGAAGGAAAAAAAGCACTTCATGTAGTAAGTTTAGTGGTTGCATTCCCTTTGATCCGGTTTTCAAAAGGTACAGGTATGTACCTTACATTTTTTCAATTTTCGCTTGAATGAATTTCCTCCCATTCGCTTTTACCCGACAAACTGAGAGAAAGTCAATTAATTTAATTTAGAAAACAATAAAAGAGAGTTAAAGGGGGTAAAATATTTGTAATAGTCACTCTTGAGAATAGGTAAAAAATGTATTTTAAAAGTAGGGTTCAATCAACTAGAAATTACGTGAAACGCCTATATTCATTGCGCCTTAGTGAACTTTCTTCGTTATGGAACGACCAAAGAAAAAAAAATTTAATTGAAACGCTCAGTAGATTCGTATAGCCTAAGTCACTACCCGTGTGGAAATTGCCAAATGTTTGCCCAGTTACAAGTTTGGCCCCAACTTGGAAAATTATTTTATGGCTACAACGAAGAAGGTGTAGATCTCGAAACAGTGAAGGTGCGTGGGTTGGCTTTCGCAGATGACAAGATTGTTATGGCAGAAACAATCGAGGACTTGCAAAAAATGTTGAATAAACTTAATACAGGCATGAAAAACATGGGCTTCAAAATTAATGTAAATAAAACAAAGGTAATGGGGTTTGAAGGAAAAAGTAAGAAAACAAAGTGCAACATTGTCCTGAATGATGAGAGTTTAGAACAAGTTGACAAATACGTATATCTGGGTAGCTTATTCACTAGCGACGGAAAAGTAGATGGAGAGTTAGATAGGCGCATAAATGAGGATAAGAGGGTTATCGGTAGAGCAGGGTCCATTCTCAGAAATAAAAACAAATGAAAAAAAGCGGAAATGACCATATATAATTCTATATTTGTACCGACTGTACTATACGGTAGCGAGACATGGACATGTCAAGAAGAGGACAAGAGTAAAATTAACACGATTGGCATGAAACTTCTGCGCACAATTGCGGGAAAAACACTGATGGACTAAGTCCGAAACGAGGTAACCCTCAAAGAATGTGGTACAGGAGAGACACTAGTTGATATATGGGAAAGAAATCAGTTAAAGTGATTAGGACGTGTTCAAAGAATAAGAGATGAGCGACTGACCAAACAAGTTTATGAAGGTAAAGTAAATGGTAGAATACCCAGAGGTAGACAGCCAATAGAATGGTTAGAATCTGTAAATGAGACATTAATCCGAAGATACATAAGAAGCCATAGAAACACGAGAGCCTGCAGGAGAATATGCACGGTTTGTGAAGGAAGCAAGAGTAGTATGCCAGGACAGAAAAGTTTGACGACAAATAGTTTATAAAAAGAATGTGGGTAGAGTGAATGACGCCTGAAACAAACACCTTGGATAAAAATGGGCCCAAGTGAGGAACCACACATAACAATTTTGTGAGGTTCTTCACGTGGGGTGATCGCTAGAGAGATTGATGAGCAACGTGGGTCGGTACAGTGTTTCAGAACGAACGTGTCATTTAAATGGTTAACACGAGAATTCTACATTAATCTAAAATATCTATACCTTACACCTATATACCTATCTAACCTATGCCTATATACCCATATACACACTACTACATTCCAACCGAGCAAGGCAAATGGCCTAATTGTATAATGATAATAGTAATAATAATAATAATAAAAATAGGCGTAGGGATGTGGCGACCCCATCGCCCAAGAGCTACGGCTCTTGCAGTCAGCCACGTTGCATTGGGCTAACATGAACTACATTTTCCCTCAATTACAAACAAATTAGCCGAAAGCCAATTTCTGTACAAATTCTGCGGGGTTCTTTGGCAATTCTCGTCTTAGACAATTGACTCTATCTCCCTTGGAGCGTTCGGCAGGGCAGGGTCGCGGCCACCACCGCAAGAGCGACAAAGATGGTAATAAAGAACTTTTAGGGACGCATTATGTCTGTAGATATACGTGGTTCCTGCATAAGTGGGAAACCCCGATAGTATGTGTTCTAGGTACTCAGCGTGTGTATGAAACGCTCTGCACCTATCGCTGGGAACTTCTTGACATGAAATGCGGTCACGGACAAGGACTGTTTTTCTACATTTCTGTGAAAGTTTCCGTGCATTTTCTTGTCAAGTAGCTGCTGATGAAATTTTTCAATCTCTGTTTTTTTCACTTCGGCTTTTAGAAATGAAGCATCTAGATGAAGTAATGAACTTTCCTCACTTCTGATGTTAAAATTCAGGCCAAGGGTCTCGGCCGCTTGCTCCGCTGCTTTGTAAAGGAATGCTCCTTCACCAATCATCTCGAGGTTCCTTACCATTTTGAGGAGAGGATCTCTGCCATTGGCAACGATGTAAGCTGTACTTAGAGCAATTCAGTTATGAAGACACTGGAAATTCAGATGTCCGCGTCCGCCTTGACGGCGTGAAATGTATAATCGCGGAACTGACGAATTGATATACAAGCTTTTATACATATGCATGATCTTACGTGTGGTGATATAAACGGCCGTAAGCTCGTTCTTCGTCCATTGAACCACCCAAAACGAGTAGAGCAGAACCGGGACGGCAAGCCTGTTAGTTGTTCCTTAGTTAGTTGTGTTAGTTGAACCTTGTTCAACGCCGACAAATTGGAAGACCAAATCTGTCGAAGAAGATGCTTGTATCTGCTTCGGAGAGACCTTCACTAATGTTACATCCTGAATGCGGCTTTGAGGCACGCCCAGGTATGTATAGGTCTCTCCAGTGTTAAGATGTCTCATAACACTTACATCAACAAGCTCAAGGTCCTTGGGAACGCCAACAATTTTTCTTTTCTTCAGATGAATTTTGGCACATTTATCGAATCCAAAGTCAATCCCAATCTCTCCGTTGTACTCCTTGACGATATTTATGGCAGTTTGAAGTTTGCTTTTACCAGAGCCATAGATCTTCAGGTCATCCATATCAAATACATGAGTGACCTTATGCTCGCGCTGGTTAGTGTCGCCACAGAGGTATCCAGAGGAATTTCTTAGTGCGAGAGTTCTTTCACCTTGATCGCAAGTACTAATTGTATCATTTAAAGTGTCCCAGAAGGCGTCTTTGACTTCCCTCGGGTCGTTATCAACTGGGGCGTAGCACGCTATGATAAATAATCTTCTGATTCCTATCTTCATTCTAGCCCACAACAATCTGGGTGATACAAAATCATGATCTTCGAGATGCTGTCTTGCTTTTTCATACATAATTAAACCGACCCCTTGGCTACCATGCGATTCACTACCTACTCCTGACCAGATTTAAAAACCGCCCTTCAACTCCCCATTTTCTATGTCTCTATATTTGAGACCCTTTTTCTTCGTCTCAGGTACGCATAAAATGTCTAGATTCCTTACGTGAATAGTTTCTCATAGTTCTCTTACCTTAAGATCATTCAGTCCTCTAGCATTCCAAACACCCAGTCTCCATTTATCGGCTGAAATTCGACCTTTACGTTTACCGTGAGTATGCATTTCGTCAATCATAGTTTAAGTCCATTCCAAGGCTATTTTACTGTTTGTATTATTCATGGTTTAGACTGTACACCCAACTAACACCTTTATGCGTGTATTTTGTTTTGCGAGTCGAAAATCATGTTCGAGTTAAGAAGTGATTCGTTGTACGGTGGAGAGTCATTGTTGTAACGTCAGTCCCACCAAAACTTCTGTTATATGGTAGAGGGGGGGGGCAAGGAAAGCAAACCGAGAGTCGCGAATGGTTGATGTTTTATGCTGAGAAGGTCAACAGTCTTCAGCAGCGTTGTGATAGATAGGAGTTAAAATGTCCAAATCTGCCAATTTCTGGCCTAATTCTAGGCAGGGAACCAAAAACTCTTTTTTTTTTGTCTTTTTAATTATAAAATTCAGTGAAAACCATTCAATTAATCCCTTACTTGATTAATTAATTAATAAATGCTATTCAAAGTACTAAAATCAATTCACAAATATAAATTGGTATAATCTACTTAACTGGCAAAGTAGACTCCAACATTTTCTATTTTCTTTCCGATTTTCAGGTTACAATGTTACAAATAATCAAACTTAAGCATTTTAAATTTCGTTTCATTCCTAAATTCTGGGAGATCCGACCTTCCTCTTCTCAAACACGTCCACGACTGATTTTGAGAATGAAAGGTAACCATGTGTCAAGGGTCAGTTTACAATAATGTCTTCTTTTTCAAGTCAACTGTTGGAAGTATTGAGTGCTTTAAGTGGACCTCTCTGAGATATTCTCGAAAATGTAAAAAGAGAAGGAATTCCTGAAATACTGTGGTTTCGTGACGGCAATGCCGAATTATTTATTTAATATATAAGTTATTGAAAATATTTTCAATAGTATCTCAGCATACTTTAAAAATATTCTTTAAACAAAATTGATAATAAAATTTGCACCATAACATATTGTTAAAACATCTTCAGCAGATATTTTTACATAATAATCTATGAAATAATATTTCAATGTGAAGTAAACAGCTAAAAATATCTATAAAACAATGATTTTGTGTTCAATTTATAATTTAACGAGATTTTAATGAATAAATTATATTTAGGCAAATATCGGCAAACGCTTTCAAGTTTTTCAGGTACCTATGAATATTATTCACCACTTTTAATAAAAATATTAACTGAATATTGCGGTATACTATAACTTTTCTATGAATGTACTTTTAGTTTTTAAAGAAAACTTATGCAATTTTCATGATTTTCCTATTGATTTAATAGAAAACGAAAACTTTATCGAGAATTTTTATTATAGTATGTGCAAAGTACTTATTTTCCTAAGTCGGATCCATTTTTTTGAATAACGATAGATGCAATAGGCTAGCATGTATGCTGTTTCAAAGGTCATGCACGTTTGATACTCGAATATGAATGAAACGCATATCTTACCTGCGTGTTCTCTTATCATTTCTCCATCACTGATGCATGATAACGAAACAGGAACTTCGAGTTTTGTAACTTCAATTCTCTATTTATCAAAATATGCTAAAGGAAAAACCGATCTACTAACTTTTTTTTCTCACCATGTCCCATTTTTGCGCACTGTGCGTTGGAAACATTATACGACGATTCTAGTTTCCGCTGCTTTAACATAAAAATTAGAGATGCACAACAATCAAAATAGCAATAATTCTCAATATACGAGAAAAACGCTCGATTTTTCTTAAAATAAATTCTCGTCTCACTTCGCATCGTTAAAGCGATCATCGCGTATCATACGAGATTGATCGATAATTTCATTTTATAATAATAAGAATTAATTTGAATACATCGTGCGCAGTTAAATTATAGGTTTTCAATCAAAAGTATTTCATTTTGGCAATTCGTAATTCAACTATCTAAAATTAAAATAAATTGCTTCTATTGAGAATGGCTCTGTATTTTTGTCAAACTAAGATTTTAACATAGTATTATATCAGATTGGCATCAAATTTATGAAATTTGAAGAAAACATAATCATAAGTACACTGTTAAAAATGTTTGGAATTCTACAACACTTCTACAATACAAGGGTAAGGTAAAATTCCAAACAAGATATTGTTGGCCTGTAATTCTCTGGGTTGGACAAGTCGCCTTTTTTCGGTAGGAGTATAGTGCGTCCTAACACCAGCCACTGCTATATATATATATATATATATATATATATATACCACGGAATTTTGGTCTTTTCGCGAGTTTTACTCAACCTACTACGGACCGCCCCAACTGCCTTCTCAACATCTCAACATCTAGTGATGCGAATACGTGATTTTCCGGGATCCTAAAATTCCTAATTTTTTCACTAAATCCAAGCTGTTAAGCACTCTCACTTTAGGAGCTTCAATATTATTAGCAATAATGTTTCTTAAGAAGGTTGCCAAGTCGTAAGTCGCGCTACGTACGTATGATATAATCGGCCTAAGCGGGGTACCTGTCTTATGGTTTTTTAGAAGAACATAAATTCTAGAAGGGTTGGCGTGATGTACCTTCAGATTTTTGGCGGTGAGTTTATTCACGTATTCTTTTGATTCCCATTTTTTAGCTAACTTCGTGACTTCCCTTGCAATTTTCATCGTAGTGTCCTTCGTTCTTTTCACGTAAGTATCCCGATCCTGCAATAATTCGTTTACTTGCGCGTTAAACGTCTCTTTTCATCGCGACGGTCGTGTGACCTTTGTCAGCTTTGAGAAAAATAATTTGAGGGTTTTCTTTCGTGCATCTTTCAGCTTGTTTCATTTCTTTTAAGGGTTGTACGATTTTCGATTTAACCGCGTAGCCAGAATTCATAACTGCGCACATTTGTATTCGTAATATTCAGTCTAGCGCGATCTTGACCTGCCTTTGGAATTTTGTTGATATTGGACTCAACACTACACTGAGAAAAAAAATCTGCTTCTCCCAACACGATGCTTCGTGTTGAGAGTTCTCGTTTTGCCGTAACACGACGATCGTGTTGGCACAACACGATGCAAGTTTTGGGAGAAAACTTCTTTAAGTGTTACGGGAAAACGATGAGATCGTGTTGTGGCAACACGATCATTGTTTTGAGACGGTGAATGCAAAGAAAATGAATACATGAGAGAGAGCCACTGCGTTCTCGGAAGTGGCGAGGCATACTCCCTGTTGTTCCCCTCTGTCTCGGAAATTGCAAGTCACTCGCATTTCCACCTTTTTCACTCTGCCCTCTTTTTTTAATAAAAAAGGTCGATAGGAGTATTCGGTGTTTCATAGAAATATACGATAATACTTTGGCCAACACTCGCGATGGAAATGAGGCTGAGGAGGAGGTTGTCGAGAGTGGACGAAGTTGTCGATTTCTCATCTGATTGTCTCTGTGGCATAAAAAGAATCTCTCTGGCAAAGAATCTCTCAGGCAATGAGCCTCTCTGGCATAGAAAGAGTCTATTTGAGATAGAATAAGTCTCTCTAGCATACAAAGAGTCTATCTGTGATAAAAAGAGTCCCTCTGCGACAGAAATAATCTACCCAGGATAGAAAGAGTCTATCTGTGATAGAAATAGTTTCTCTGATATAGAAAGAGTCTATTTGGCATAGAAAGAGTCTATCTGTGATAGAAAAAGTTTATTTGTAATAGAAAGTGTCTCTCTGGCTTAGAAAGAGTCTCTGGCACAGAAAGAGTTTATATCGGATAGAATGAGTCTCTCTAGCATAGAAAGAGTCTATCTGTGATAGAAAGAGTCCCTCTGGGACTGAAAGAATCTATCCAGGATAGAACGAGTTTACCTGAAACAGAAAAAATCTGTCTGGGATAGAAAGAGTCTCTCTGGCACAAAAAGAGCCTCTCTGGCATAGAAAGAGTCTCTCTATGATAGAAAGAGTCTATCTGGAATAGAATGCGTCTCTCTAGCATACTAAGAGTCCATCTATGACAGAAAGATGCCCTTTGCGACAGAAAGAATCTATCCGGGATAGAATGAGTCTCTCTAGCATAGGAAGAGTCTATCTGTGATAGAAAGAGTCCCTCTGAAACGGAAAGAATCTATCTGGGATAGAAAGAGTCTATCTGGGACGGAAAGAATCTATCTGGGATAGAAAGTCTCTCTGGCATAGAAATAGTAACTCTGTGATAAAAAGAGTCTCTCTGGCATAGAAATAATATCTCTCTGATGGAAAGAGCCTCTCTGGCATAGAAAGAATCTACCTGGGATAGAATTAGTCTCTCTAGCATAGAAAGAGTCTATCAGTGATAGAAAGAGTATTCCTGGGACAGGAAGAATCTATCTGGGATAGAAAGAGTCCCTCTGGCATAGAAAGAGTCTACCTGGGATAGAATGAGTCTCTCTAGCATAGAAAGAGTCTATCTGTGATAGGAAGAGCCCCTCTGGGACAGAAAGAATCTATCTGTGATAGAAAGAGTCTATCTGGGACAGAAAGAATCTATCTGGGATAGAAAGAGTCTTTCTGGCATAAAAATAGTATATCTGTGATAGAAAGAATCTCTCTGGCATAGAAAGAGTCTCTCTGGGACAGAACGAATCTATCTGGGATAGAAACAGTTCTCTTTCTGGCATAAAAATAGTATATCTGTGATAGAAAGAATCTCTCTGGCATAGAAAGAGTCTCTCTGGGACAGAACGTGACGAAACTGGTCGGGTACCCTAATCAGTTGTCCCGACTAGCCCCCGACTTAAAGTGGGGGCAACTGGTCGGGTACCCTACCAGCCCCCCATTTGCGTTTCCACACGGGATATGCACTAGTGCTACTGATATATAACATAGATTGGCTTAGTGAATTCAATATACGTGTGTATTAAATTTAATATACAGGTCGGTAGAGCAGTGGGCGTAAAAACTCTAAGTGCTTTCATTTCTTTAAGTCTTGTCAAATATTCGCAAATAATGTAATAATATAGAATTCATCGATTGAATTGTTATTTATAACTAAAGTGCAAGGTACAGGTTGAACTTTTTCTAAAATTCGCTCTAAATGGTAGATATTTAATTTGGGTACAGTCCGTTATTTATTGGCTTAATTGAACATTTAGACTTTAAATCCTATTTTATTTTTTGTTTAACTTGAAGAAGGTATCATGTTTTATTATTTAGAATAAAAAATTACTGCTAAACTTCTTTTGAATTTGTGTAAAGTGGAATTATTTTATTTTTCTTGTAAGTGATTAGCATAAATGTATATAAAATTTAATATACACGCTCTTAATGGCGATTTCATTCACTTGACATATCAATTTTAATATGCATTGGTATATTAAATTTAATATTATTTTCAAAAATGTATAGTTCTAGATAAGAGACACTTGGGCTCCAAAGGATTTTTGAAAATCCACAAAACTATGACTGAATCTCAACAAAATTTGGTGTACAGTACAGAACTAAATTCAATTTAGGGGACAAGCGAAGATTTTTTAATGTCATCGTTGCCTAATTACTCCCTAAATCTAAATTAATGAAAATTTTACTAATTGAATCATTACTTGAGTGTTCCACTAACAAAATAATAATATTTAAGCATTTCACTAATGAAATAGTAAAAACATCACCAATTTTTTCAACTAAAGTCAGTTTAGTAAAAATATTGACGACTTTTTTTAGTGATTTAGGTTACTAGTCAATTAGTAAAGTAGCTACGCTGTTGTGTTTCATCGAATTTCGTGGCATTTCTGTGAGTGCATGCATTTACTGTCCGTCCAAAAAGTTAAGGCAGCTCGATTTTTGTGCTGATTTTCATGAAAATCTTAGAAAAAAAAATCTAAAAATATGAGACAACATGCATGTTGCAGGTGAAGGTTTTGCCAATACTGATACAGACTTTCAAAATTTTCAGATGATTAGCGATTATTTCCGGGCGAGTGAAAGGTGAAAAAGCATAATAATCCTATGATCATTCGTGTTATTTAAATAAGTAACACGAGAATTCTAGATCAATCTAAAATATCTATACCTTGAACCTATATACCTATCTATCCTTCACCTATATACCCATCCACACATCACTACTTTCCAGCCGAGGAATTCACGCCTACCCCTAAAGGAAAACGGCCTAATGATATAATAATAATAATAACTATCATTTAATGGAAAAAAAATATTTTTTTTTTTCTGATTTGTAGCAAAAATTAAATATTTTTTGTCCTAATTCAGCATCCCCATATCTCGGAAGAAGAATTTTACTTTTGCAAAAAATTTAAATTTGAATCACTATTCAACGGTTACCTCATCATAAAATAGTGTTTCCTATTTTGCATTTTATATATTATTATGTTGTTTAAAATATCTTTTAATGGACGAGTATTCTGTCCCGGCAATATATGCCGGATTTTAATTTTCTCTTCCGGCATGTTTTGCCGGATTTTAATATTCCATTCCGACATATTTCATCGTGTACTAAATTGAATTCCAAAAAATTTATTATGAATTCCAAACGATTTATCATGAATTATAAACAATTCTAGATTAATTGCAAGGAGTTAAAAAATTCATGCTTGGAAAAATATGTCGGATAGTAGAGAATTGAAGGGAGATCTTGATGACAGGTGGAGTTTATGTTTCATCTGTATATATCTCTGATAGGAGAGGGGTAGGAGTTTGAACAACACTATTTACGTGACCTGTCACAGAGGTGCTTTCCGGCCCCCACGAGACGTTGGAAAGGGGTAGGGTTTTGACTATCTTTATTTCTTTATGGAATTTGTTGAAATTTGTAGAAATTTATGAAATTTATGATCATTTACGGAAAATCATGGCGTTAATAAAAATATGCCGAAAGAAAAAATGAAAATCCGGCAAAATATGCCGGGAAAGAATATCAAAATCCAGCAAAATATGCAGGAAGAGAAAATTTAAATTCGGCAAAATATGCCCGATCCGTATACGCTACGTTTTTTATCAAAAATATTAGTTATGAAAATGAATGTGTGAGTTAATACTTCGAAGCAAAATATTTTTCTCAAACTGGTTACAAAATATTACATATCTTCTATAAGGATTATTTAAAAAATTTCAATTAAACACTTTTAAACATACCTATTAGTATATAATATGTATTAAAAAAATCACTGATAAAACAAAGCACGACAAATATTTCTTAGCTGGCCACGCTTTTCTCAGAGAAAACGCTTGATCGAGGGTTTATCAGAAAAATCTAAGCGGTTCCGAAAAATGCGAATTAGAACGAAGAGTCTTTAAAAACTCTTTAATTTTGGCTACACAAGCACCTGATGAATTTGCTTAGAAATTAATGAAAGGCCCAGGTTACACGTCAATACTAGCAGGAGATGTAGTACACGTTATTCAGTGCATTCCAGTCGAAGTGAAATACCGTAAAACTGAAGGATGTTATACACATTTACCAGTATATAAAGCAAATCAAACTTCTTTTCTCATACCAAGGACACGGATATTAACAAATAGGGATACTCAAATCTCTTGTAATTCATTCATTCCAACTATGTACTTTCTAGGAAAAACCATGAAACCATGAAAATGAAAAAATCATGAAACTTCTAACTAAACCAACATGGCGGTACACAAATCCAGCATCTCTCGCGACCAGAGGAATTTATTCCCAGGCAGATTTGGAAAAACTTCGCGATCACATAATGTTTCCCGCGGAAAAACCTATGATTTCAAATACATTAGCTCGCGGCGTAATGGGACAATCAACTTTGCATCAAGGAATATCGTTAATGAACCTTATAGACGAAGAAACAATGGAAAAAATAGCACATTCAGCATGGATACAAATATGGACAATAGTTTCAAGCTTTGGAACAGTTAGTGCAGGATTGATAGGATTCGTAATAATAATTAGAGGAATAAAACTGGTTATTGACACCGCAATTCACGGCTACGCTCTATACACAGTATTTATATGGTTATTCCATCTGATAGGATTCGTCTGGAACTCAGTCACTAATCTTCTATTA
Organism: Andricus grossulariae; assembly: GCA_011634705.1. Lineage (NCBI taxonomy): Eukaryota > Metazoa > Arthropoda > Insecta > Hymenoptera > Cynipidae > Andricus > Andricus grossulariae. Next base: position 195,239,712 of record JAABKJ010075445.1, on the reverse strand, counting down.
CACCTAGGTAAACCGCAGCCTTCTCCAAACAAGGAAATCTTACCTGACCTAGCCAGCCTTAACCCATCAGCACCTTACACAAACGATACACCACAACCTGCTCACGACAAAAAACAAGGTAATTGCACCACAGACACCGATTCATCTATTTACCCGCAAGATAAACTAACTTCAATTTAAAATCATCAAAATAATACATTACGTTTTTGATCAACTAACAAGCATGACTTTCTCAACTCCTTCAGTTATTCTTAACCAGGTTATGGAAAACAACGGGGAGCCACCCATAAACTACCATTATGAGGTAGTAAAAGGATTTTAAGCAAGCCCTCTACTTCGATATCACAGCGAATTATAATGAACACAGGATAATTAGCGGAGGTTATGACCCTGAAAGAACTAAACAACAGGTAGCGCAAACCTTGCTAGAAGTTTTACCTGAAGTAAATTCTATAGTTACAGATAATTATTATCCAACAGTCGATATCATAAAAGAATCGACCCTGATAACGAGTGGCGACTTGTTCTTCAAGACGCCATTGATAGTTGATGTCTCCGTACATCATGAGAAAGGAATTTTTGAAATGTTGCCATGTAGGCCAGGCATGAGAATTATAACGGAACCATTGTAGGGGCAATTTTTCCAAAATAAATGGAATCCCTATCAATAACTCCTCATCAGTAAGGCCTAAAACCGAATGCCCCTCTTCAACCCTGGTCTAAAAGTTCTCGGCACTTGTTTCATTGTCACCACTGAAAGTGATTCCCCATCTTTTGACAATTGTGTCCATCGTTTCATTGTGGGACCTAGCGTGGGAATATTGAATTGGTGGGGTTCGTTCCCCTCTTGCCTGATTGGGTTGATCAAAGATTGACTATACTGTGGTATGGTGGCGCAAGGCATCTCAATTGTGGCCTTCTGAAAAATAGGGCTGAACCTTGGTGGTCCATTTGAAAATGGCGTAGACGCTGCAAAATTTGTCCCTAGGCCAGGCGATGCCCCTGCCGACACGAAGACTGAACTATTGTCCTGAGGAAAATTATTGTACGGAGTACCCGTCTGAACGTGTTCCCGAGCTGACTGAGTTTGTATTTGTTCGCGTTGGAACGATGACGTCAGCGGATTATTTTCCCATCCCCTATCTAGAGTGGTGCGTGTGGGGCTTACCCTCTCAACATGCGCGCGATGATTTATGGACAGCCCTGAAGAGGTTCCATTTCGAATATCTAATCATACGAACAAGGGGGGCATCCCGGAACGTGGCCACCACGAACTCCAATATTATTCGTGGGGAGTTACTGGTTCGAGGTCATTAGCGGCCTCGTATAAAAAAATACGATGGAGGTACTAGTGACCGAAGTATGGACACCAGTTGCTCCAGAGTATGAAGGCGTAAAATGTGTTTCAAGGGGCCTATTACTTAATTGCCCTCCCCCAATACTATGAGCGGGAGATTCGAATAATCTCCGGGCAGCTCTCATACCATCCTCGTATAAGTCTGCCTCACTACCATTGCGCGATGGGGCGGTTCCCGTGTGAAGTAACACACGGCCTACAATTTCGTAATAACCCCCTGTAATTCGACTGAGCGGTGCGCGTCACCGATGTCCATTTCCGGTTTGTATTCCGAGGTTTGGGGCACTTCCGGTACCGGAACTGTTCTTCTCAAGGACCGTATGGCTCGGGTCCGTAGGACTTCTAAGGATCCCGATAGATCAAGCCCCCTTTCGCCCAAGTATCGTCTGAGGTCCTCCTCAGACATTGTACACGGTCGCTTGGAAATTATTGACAGACCGATACGATAATCGCAAATATATTGTCGAAAATCACGTAAAAGCACTTTTCAATTTGCCATCAATATCCAGAGAATTCTCGATTCGCTCCTTATTAGATAGCGTACAAAAACATGTTAGAGCTCTACGTGCATTAGAGCAGCCAGTTGATCATTGGGTTCTAGTCATAATTCATCTAATAAAAGACAAATTAAATAATTATAATCGCGAAAAATGGGAAGAGTGCACTGGAAACTCAAAGGTCCCAAAATTAGAAACAATGATATCGTTTTTAGAGCGCCGTGCTCAGATTGAAGTCACGCGTCCAGCAGGTAGGGTATACGATTCACAAGAGAAACATAAAATAGGCGCAAATGTATCGGTGTGTAATTTCATCCAACACATAAGCTTACCTCTTTTATGGGAATTAGATCAAGTGCAGCCCTCTTCCAAGCGTTCTAAGGAAGAGCAGGCCTGTGAGACTCACTTTGTAGAGCACGTGCAACGTGACGATAGCGGTCGTTACATAGTACACCTTCCATTCAACGAAAAAGTCAATCAAATCGGTGAATCTAAATACATTGCGTTTCAGCGTTTTTATTCTGTTGAAAAAAAATTTGAGATAGATCCTTCATTAAAGGAGCATTATTCAGCTTATCTCAATAATTACTTCGATGAAGGCCACATGTCTGAGATAATTGACAAATGCTCTTTAGATCAGGGCTATTATCTCCCCCATCACGCTGTAGTAAAAGAGGACAGCCTCACAACTAAAACTCGAGTCGTGTTTGACGCTTCCATGAAATCTTCCACTGGTATTTCGTTGAATGATTGTCTCATGGTCGGACCTACCGTTCAAGATGATCTCGTCTCTATTTTCACACGATTTCGTTTATTTCAATTTGCACTCACAGCCGACATCCAGCAGATGTATCGGCAAATAAAGGTTTCTCAAAATGATAGCTCGTATCAAAAAATTCTTTGGCGAAGCAATCCAAACGAGCCCATTAAAATTTACTCATTAAATAGAGTCACCTTTGGCACAGCTTCCGCGCCATTTCTTGCGACTCGAACTCTGCAGCAGCTAGCAGAGGATGAGCTCATTCATATCCAAACGCCGCACGCATTCTTCAGCGCGATTTTTACGTCGACGAACTTTTGACAGGTGCTGAGTCATTTGAAGAGGCATTGTCACTTCGAAATGAACTGATTGCACTTCTAAGTAAAGGCGGATTTAGTCTCCGAAAATGGGGTTCGAATTCCACGGAGGGAGGCATCCATTTCAGCCAGATCTTGGGGCTTAGGAGGAACTTGCATGTTAATGTTCCTTCTTGTCCGGAAATCGTGATCATCTCTCAGAAGGTGCCTGCTTTCCGCGGTTGGTATTATTGTCGCTTCCTCATCTTCGGATTATATATATATATATGTCCCAGTAGTACTAAATTTATTTGGAGTGCTTCCATGGTGGAAGGTCGAGCTCAGATCCCTCGATATGGGGTCCCGAAAGGTTATGCACATGAACAGAATCATGCACCTTAAGTCTCCTGTTCTGCGTCTTTACATCTCATGCCGTCAAGGTGGTCGCGGAACACTGAATCTTGAATCTTTTTACAACAGGGTTACTCTGGGAACAGCACATATAGTCGCAAATGGACAAGATCCTCTTCTTAAAATGGTCATGAAGCACGAAGAAGTGGGCAAAAGAGCGTTTCTGTACAAAGCAGCGGAGGAGGCTGCTGAAACACTCGGCCTTGGCTTTAATATCAGGGGTGAGCAAAATGCATAAAATCTTATCCATCTCGAGTACTCACTCCTGAAGGCCCGGATTAAGAAAGCGCAGGAGAAAAACTTCCGAGAACAGCTCCTCGAAAAGAGGATGCACGGCATCTTCCACATAAATTTAGAAGATCAATCGATGTTGTATGAGCTAACGTTTGCCTTACTTAAATCACCCGGATTTATGTCTGGCACGGAGGGTTTCATTCTGGCATGCCAAGACGGTGTCATTTACACTCTAGCATACCGTCGCCGCATTTGGAGCCAGGACATTCCCGATGATAGCTGCAGCGCGTGTCATGCACATCCGGAGCGTCTAGGACACATACTATCTAATTGTCCAGCTCATGCGCACTCGAGGTCTGAAATAGTTCTCCTTGACTTCGAGAAACGAACCATGTTCGTTATGGAATTTTCGGTACCAGCTGACAAAAACGTCATAGCCAAGGAGAAACAAAAGAGAGTTGCGACGGTTATACCCGAAATATTCTGTTAAGCTAATCGTCTTGATCATTGGCGCTCAAGGAGGTGCCAAGGTTTTCTGTGGTTAATAGCCTGAAAAGCATCCCTGTGTGTCAACAAAATGCTGAGACTCTTGCGGGGAGTATGCAGAAGGCGGTCGACCTTGGGACGCTCCGTGTTCTCAGGCTGCACGGGACTTTTGCCGGATCATGGTATTGAATTCGTCGCAGACTGCAACCACCAATCTCACAGTCGTGAGACTGTAACAACATATATATATATATATATATCACACATCACTACTTTACCACCGAGCAATTCACGCCTACCCCGAAAGGGAAACGGCTTAATGATATAATAATAATGCTTCGCTTAAATTACTGTTAGAACAGTTGTAACTAACCCCCAAATATGGGCCAAATACAGATTGCGACAGCACAAACATGCTCATCTTGCGATGCTGTTTCTGAATAAAAAATTAAACATCTGTAGACCGAATCCATTTCAAATCATGCAGGCAGTACAACTTCAAATCATAGAATCATTCGCTTCCTAATTATGCTTTTTTCAATGGATTTTATCGTCTTAGGAAAAAAATCATTTGCTGAATTTCGAAACATGAAAAGAGGATTTTATGAAAACCCCCATTTTTTGTATCCAATTTTTTTTCAATTCACGCTTACATAAAGAAGACATTCTTTAAGCTTTATTCATGCCAAATCATGTTTGCGTCTTAGAGAATCGTTTTTCAAAAAATTGAATTTTTTATTTTTCTCGCGGACGACACAAGAAAGTGTAAGAGGTGTAAGAGGTAAGAGGTATTTTTTGTAGAACTTGTTAAAATGTACAAACTTTTTTGTTAGAATTTTGTCAAATCTGTCGTTGTTTGTAAACAGAATTTGAATATTAAATTATTCGGAAAAAAAATTACAGGAAAAACTGGGATTTCAGTAATGTTTCAGATAAAATAAAATTTGCCATCCCTTAGAACTGAGAGTCCAATAGAACCTGCAGTTGGACTCCAGAGCCGTTTCGATGTTCAAAATTGAACAGACCTCTCTTTCTATCTCGATACGTTAGAAAAAGAGGTTCGTTCGATATTCAACTTTCGACACGGTCCCGGAGTCCCACTGTTAATAGAACTCTTTTTGAGAGTTCCTTTTTGGATTGTTGATATCCGATAGATGGCCACTTATGGGTGAACAATATTTTTTTTCAAATTATAAAATGAAATTAATTTTTTCCCCATGCAACTGGTATTCTCAGAGATTATTGCTTGGCCCTCGGCGTGCAAATATCTTTCTAGTTGACGTCACAACATGAAATACCCAATTTTCAAATAACCCTAAAAGCTATCACATCTTATACGTGCATTATCTTTTTTCAAGAATAACTAATCTCTATCATTTTAGTTTCTTTATTAAGTCTTTTTCCAGTGCAATATTATTGTATCTAAATTTAAAGCTTTTTCGGGTTTCAACCGTGTGCAAAACTATGAAACTTGCCGACGTTTCGTGAACATTGCAGTTCACTTCTTCAGGGCTGACCTGAAACTGAAGTATGTGAGAGAGAAAGACCTGACAATTAATGTGACGAAGACAAAGATAGTATGTTTCAGGAAGAGAAAGAATGAAGGAAAGTATGGATTGAAGATAAATGGGGAAATGGTGGAAAGGTTGGAGGAATTTTGTTATATAGGATTCTGGTTTGAAGCGGGTGGTGGGAATGTTTTTCAGGTGAAAAAAGGGATGGAAAGTGCGAGTAAGGTGATAAGTCAAGTGTGGGGGATTCGAAAAAGAAGATTCAAGGAGGACTGGAAGATGAGAGTATGGCTGTTTAATCCACTGGTATGGTCAGTGATGTGTTATGGAGTGGAAATTTGGGGGTGGAAGCAGTAAAAAAAGGTAGAAAACATGCAAGAGAGATTTCTGTGATGGGTTATGGCAGTGAGCTGGAACTGCCCAAGTTATATGTTGAGAGAAAAAACAGGGAGAGAGAAATTGGTGATAAGGCAGAGGAAAAGGGTTTGGAATTTCGAAGAGAAACTTAAGAGGGGTAAAGGTAGCAAAGTTGCACAAGTATGCTTGCAGGAAATACTAAATAGAGAGAGGAGAGGTAACACGGGACATTCAAGGTGGGAGGAGGAGAGATGGCAAGTTAGAAGGGAATGGAGAATGTGTGATGAGGGGAGGGAGTGGCAGGTAGTAGAGGGTGAAATGAGTAAGGAGCAGGAAGAGAGGAGATGGGAAAAGATTATGGAGTCAAAATATAAAAAATGGTATAGATTCGTCAAGTTGGAAGGGGTCCCAGAATACAATACAAGTATTAACATAAAAAATTTTATTATATTAAAATTGTAATGGATATTTTTAAATATTTCATAAAATCATTAATTATTCGAAATCTTTTACAAACTGTAAATTTCAAAAACCATTAATTCGTTTACATTTTTATTTGTAATTAAAAATAATAAATCTCTTTAAATTCGTATTCACCTATACAGTTATGTTTTCTTCACTTATAATAATCTTTTTGTTTAATACAACAAATATGCATAAATTTCTGTTTTATTCGAATTCGTATATTTGTTTATAAATCTTTTAATCAAAATAGATAATTTTTGTGTTCAATTTAAATACTTTATCATAATTCATCATTGCATCATTATCTCTATCTTCTCTACCCTTCCCCTCATCTTACACAACATCTCATCGACGCCTCCCCGATCTTCAATCAAAACATTCTCTTAATCCATTCTTTCCGTATATTCTCTTAGCTTATCAACTCCCCATTTTCCCATCTTTGCTTTTTTCCATGTCGCTCCCTATAATTTTACCTCAGTTTATTGAAAGAAATCTATTTTTTATTTAAAATTTTTGAAAGAAGAATGCATTAAATATTAGTAATGTTAGAAATACATTAAATTTTTGATTGTTTCTTTTCCTAATTCGAAAATGTAATAATCTAAATAGATTGGTTCATAATCAACCATAAACTGGGATAAGTTCAATTGAATGATATAACTAAGTTTGTATTGAAAAATATGAAAGTAGATCTATTTAAAAAAATTGCAGTAACGAAATATCTCGAAAATCTGGTCATCATTGATTGCTTGAAGTTGTTTTGTATCTTAAATTAAAATTTTTTTTAATCAAATCTACAAATAATCCCTTTTAATATGAAAAACCATAGGAAACCTTAAGCGAATTAAGAAATATTTGTGCTTTCTAATACTCTTGCGCGGTTAAATTAAAACTGTCAAATTATCTAATAAATTACTATTGAAAATATACATGTTTTATGTTGGTGCTTTCCGCTGGAAATTAGTATCTTAAACAAATTGTAATATAAAATCATAAGGTTTCAAGAACTTAACATTTCTAAAAATGTTTAGGTTGTGTTAGTTTTTTCAATATTCAATCAATATTCAAAATTTTCAACAATTGAGGCGCCGGATGCAAAAAGGAGATATAATATTGTTTTGCTGGAGTGGGGAGGCCCCTGGACACTTGAGAATGAGGTTTTGATGTTTAATTTTTCAAATACGCATTTGTATTGAAAATTCAATTACGCATCTTTTTCTCTAAATAGAAAAGGTTTTAGCTTTTTTAGTTTTTGAATTGTTGGCAAAAACTGTTTTTTAATCTGATTAAAATATTTCGCCTTTTTTCACTTCAACTCGTGACGAGTTCGGAGCTTTTTAATATTTTTTAGTGAAATTCATATATAATATGCATTGACATCTTCTGCGACCGTTGACGTTGGCTAAAGTTAAAAATGTTTATTTGAAAAAAAAGTTAATAGTTTTTTGCCGAGGCGTTGCACTGTTCGTGCACGGACAACTTTGATCGTTTCGGGAGTCGAGCGAATTTTGAGCAGGCAGGGACTGTCAGTGAGAGGGTTATTCAGGAGGGTTCAAAGAGGTTTTCTGGAAAGTTTTAGCTCAATTAAAATAGTATTTAACAAGTTGTTGATATTTAAATTTTCCGGGTGGTAGTGATAATTCATAATCATTATTGTTCAATTTTTGGTAGTATTAAAATAAAAATATATAATAAATAAACTCAAGAAGATAAATAAAATTAAAAAATTAACTGATTTCCAGGTTTTCCCTAACCTGCGGACACCCTGATTAAAGATACGTGAAAATAAGTTATTTGTAAAATGGTTAGGTTTTAATGATTCTTATAATAGTTATGATGAATATGTATAAACACGGTTTTGAAAAAGGTAACATCGGAAATTGGGTAATGTTAAAGGATCTGCTGGTAGTTTCCAAGATTCATGCAAAATTTGTATATGATTGAGTTCATTTTCAGATATATTTCATGAGATTTATGACTATTTTTGAGTCACTGAATCGCAAAGACTACTGAAATATGGCAAATGGTACAAAATGATTTTTAGGATTCAAAAGTTCTTTCATTACGTAGCTCTCTCTCTCTCTCTCTCTCTCTCTCTCTTTCACTTGCACACACACACATGCTTCATTCATTACTGTCATTTTCTTATGAGTTAAAAGTCAATTTTTTTATTAGTAAAACTCTAGATATAGATAAGTTATACATTATTTCATTATTATTGAAGAAATAACTCAAAAATCATTCACAAGAGTTTTATTTCACTACTCACTTTTAGGAATAAATTATTATTTTATGTCCCTTCTAATCTTCCTTTGCTGTACATATCTAGTTTATCTAGGCGAATGTATGCGTATATGTGTGTGATTTGTACTACGTACTATATGTACTTAGGATTGAATAAAATAACAATTACCTTGTTACTATCTTTTATACTGATTGAATATACGTAAGTATCAATTTTTCACATATATCCATTATTATATACATATATTTCACACACTAGAATGCAATTATAAGAACTCCATTACTCTTGTATGTTTTCTCTCTTTATAATCTGTAGAAAATCGAAGCAATTAATTCTTCCATTAGCATGAAGTTTTCATATTTCCTGAATTGTTTGCATAAGTTTCAGTGATAACCCACTGTATTTTTTTTTCTGCGGAGGTAAGCTTTTAATCCATGTGAAATGATAGATGATATTTTGATTGGCAAGTTCTTCGTCACTAATGTTATTGTTATTATTTATCCGTTATTTTCTTCACAATAAGAAGGTGTATTGATGAGACTTTCTAGAAACTTTTTCACTTGATTAAATTTTTGTTACTGCTTCTTCTTTTTTCGTCATATTTATGCAAACCATAGGCGTTGATGCTTAGACCATTGAGATAGTGTCATAAATGTTAGTTTAAAAAGAAAAACTTTGCTTCTGTTGTAATGTAATCAAAATTCTCATTCTTATAATATTCATCTAACTCCTCCAAATCGGCATAGCAGCACTCCCAAAAATCGGTCACTTTTTACACCAAAAACAGGTGGAAAAACTGGCACTTTTTCGCGAATTATAGAAAAAGAAAATAATAGATGAAATGAGGAAATCGATGCTCTTGTTTCTCATACGTTCCGAATGAAGAATGGAAAACGTGCCAAAATAAAATTTCTCGCCTCGAAAACTTTATATGACGGCAAATGCGTCAATACAATAGTTGGAAACAGGGCTACGTGTAGATGCCCAATCTGTCATCATACAGTGCATAATTTTGGAAATTTAGAATATGACTTTGCTCGTACAGATTCTTCTTTAAAATGGGATTGGATCTCTTGCACTGTGAGATCAAAAGTTTCGATCATTTCTTGCATATAGCGTACAGAAGCACGGAAACAATAAGAACATGGGATATTAGAAAACATCTGAAAGGTAAGGCAATATATATTTTTATTTTTTTAATATACAGAGCATTTGAACTAACTGAAAAATCAAATTATAATTAGCAACGTAAATCTTGTACAACCATTTGAAATGCAAAATGCCATAACTTAGAAAAATCTGTATGATAACATTGGAGTAAGAGATGATCAGGGTTTTCAAGGTCACGGTACGACTATTACTGGGAACTTGGCTTAGGACTCGATGTTCAATTTGTCCAAAATGTTGCAACCATATTATCTTTGATTAAATGCAAGATAGAACATGATTTGGATTTATTAGAGAACTTTTGCATGCGAACTTATCGAAAGCATTACGAGCTGTTTCCCTGCGCGCGAATGAATCCATCTTTGTAGAAACTATTGCAGCATGGATGCCAAATAGTCCGACACTTTTCTTTACCAATGGCCTATTATGCCGAAGATGCCAGCGAGTCATGGCACAAGTTTTATCGTAAAAATATGACGTCACATGCGCGTCAAGTAAACAGAGAAGCTCGTCTTCTGGATGTCTTTAATCGAGAAATATACATGAGCGACCCATAAATATCTTTATCATTTATTGAAAAAAGATTAGAAAAAGATAATAGTAAGAAGAAAATTACACTAGGCATGAGAAGATTTATTAAAAAAAATTAAGTTGCTATGCCCCAGTTTATAGCGACCCGAGGGAAGTCAAAGACGCCTTCTGGGATACTTTCAATGATACAATTAGTACTTGCGATCGAGGTGAAAGCATAATTTTGTTAGGAGATATGAACGGATGAGTCGGCGTCCAACATCAAGGCACAGATACAGAAAGGGTACTAGGTAAATTCGGGGATCCAAGGAAAAATTATAACGGTATGATCTGCATCAGCCTTCGCAATTTCTTTTGTACATAAGAACTCGTCCTGAACTTTGTTATCATCGAACATTCTAATAACAATAGCCAAGCATTTTACAGAACTTATATCTGTTGATTCGTCAATTATAATAGAAAACTTATTTTCTCTCAATTTTTCTACTAAACATTCGAAAGAGAATCGACCAGAAACATTTACAATAATTGATCTGCATTTCGTTCTGCTGCAACTCATTTTTTGAACGACTTCCTGATCTAAATACAAACTTTGAATCATTTTAGTAAAATCACGTAAAATATTAAAAGACAGATTGTGTTCTGCTATGAAGTTAGCAATTTTTATCGCATTTCGTTTCGATTTTTGTTCAATATTAACTTTAAGATTGAATCCAGCGTCTAATAAAGCCATTTGTTTTTGTCCATAACCCGCAGCGTTAACAGAGTGCTTCTTTGATTTAAAATGTCGTTCTACTTCCGTTTTACCTGATTTGTAATATTTTTTGCAATAACTACAATAAAAGAATTCGACGCCTCGAGTAATTTTTCTAATCCAGTTCCGAAATTGCGGCATTTTTCCCCATACAGCTTGATACTTTTAATCGTAGTGTTTCTTCTTCTTGAATATCTTTTTCTTTCCGGGCTTCTTATCATGGTCGGTCGTTTCTTCTTGAGCTTCTTGGTCTTTTTCAGATTGATTTCCATTGTCGTCGTTTAAATCTTGATGTCTTTCATCATTTAGTTCTGAAGAATCTCTTCTCTCAGTAGCAGGGTTCATGTTCAATTCTAAACAGTAAGCATAGAGAATATGATATTAATATTACTCTGGCACAACATTTATAACTTGAAAATGTATTTTATACAATTACTTGCATGACATTTTTTTCAAAATTCTTACCGTAGTAGATTTTCTTTCTTAATCTGACATCCGGAATAATAGTTTTATTCAAAGAAAGGATATCCTTTTCGCGGCAACACAACTTGCCGAGTTTGTTTGCAATTTAGACTGTCAATATAAATAGCTGTTCCATTTTTTATTGAAGGAGCTGCAAATATGAATGAAAACATCAGGTTATTCTTAAAACATATGAAAGTATTAGTCATTGGAAAAAATAATATTTTGGCCCCTAACAAAAAATTAAAAACAAATACATCGTACGGTTGTAAGTTACAAATAAATATTTTAAACTGTAAATTTTTTAAGTTCCTTTAGTTACAGAACTTTAAATTAGAAATAAATATTCGATTGAAGATATTGGGTTCAAGCTTTAATTCGTCGTTTTCTACGTCCTTATTTTTAACATCAGCCAATTCTTGTTCGTAGAAAATTCCATCAATATCCTCGCCAGCTAAATCTCTCAATTCGTATAAGATAAGTGCGTGTGTTCGCCAGGTGATAACCTTTTTAATAACAAACAGCTCCTCTGTCCAGCCAGATTCATATCCTTTTTCAAAGATGTCTCTCGCACGACTGATGCGTACAACATCACCCACGCTGTATTTAGGTACTTTTTCACGTCCGACTTCTCTTACAAATCGTCGTTGTATATTTGCACAAGCTACAGCAGCATTATGAAGATTGCCTTTAGATGGCGCCATACGTATGTTTGAATGACGAGCATTGTTGTATGCATGCACTATTGGCTGGGGTACATCAATGTATCGATGCGTATTGCGATGTGTGAAGTACTGCCACATACGCTCCTTGAGATTACGGTTAAACCGTTCAACAATGGCGGCCTTTATATCTGAACCACGTGTAATGCGAATTTGTATTTCACGCTCTGACAAGAATTTTTGAAAAACTTCAATGATAAATTCCTTTCCTTTATCACTCTGTCGGTAAACTGGTGTTCTGTCAACGGTTCTATGAAGAATTCGTTCAAATGCTTCTTTAACCTCAGATGCAGTTTTACTTTGCAGTGGTTCAACCCGGGAAAACTTGCAAAAAACATCAATGACAACCAGTAGATAGGAAAAATCATCAATGTAGCCTTTCAAGGATCTCAAGTCTGCTAGGTCAATTTCCCAAACATCATCAATATCACAAACGCTATAATGTGGTCTAGCAAATTTACGTCTAATAGGACGATAGAGATTGTATGCATCTTGACTCTTTGACCAGTCAATTATCTGCTTACGTGGAATGTTTTTCCGTGCAGACCTGACAATCTTTTCTACGCCAGAGTAAGAAGCCGCATGTGAGGGGTTGTAATATTTGTCTTCCAATTGCTTCATTTTTTAGAGATTAAAACCCAGCCAGGTACGTGGCTTCGTATTCGTTTTAACAATATCATCATCATCATCTGCAGCTTCTGAGTCGTTGGTACTTTCCCAGTTCTCGCTATCGCTCAAGAGAGATTGATATTCTGTAGTTTCATCCCCATCTTCACCATCAAGTTTTCTGGATTTTTTCGGTGTAGAACTTTTACGCGAGTTGTTTAATAACCTTGTTACAGATGCATGTGCTTTTGATCTCCAGTACTCACGATTACCCAAAATTTCTTTAGGCGTCTTAATTCCTTGAAGAAACTTTGCATCATGTCATGTGCCATGTTATGTTTCATGTCATGTGTCATGTCACGTGTCATTCCATGTGTCATGTCATGTATCATGTCATGTGTCATTTTATGTGTCATGTCATTTGTCATGTCATATGTCATGTCATGCGCCATGTCATATTTTATGTCATATGTCATGTCATGTGTCATGTCATGTGTAATTTCATGAGTCATGTCATGTGTCATGTCATGTGTCATGTGATATGTCATGTCATGTCATGTGTCATGTCATGTGTTATATCATGTGTCATGTCATGTGTCATGTCATGTGCCATGTCATATGTCATGTCATGTGTCATGTCATGTGTCACGTCATGTCATATCATGAGTAATGTGACGCGTCATGTCATTTGTTATGTCATGTACTATGTCACGTGTCTTGTCATGTGTCACGTCATTTTTCACGTCTTGTTTCATGACATGTGTCACGTCATGTGTCTGGTTATGTGTCATGTCACGTGTCATGTCATGTGTCATGTCATGTCATGTCATGAAATGTGTCATATTTAATGTTTCATGTCATGTGTCATGTGCCATGTCATGTGTCACGTTATGTGTCATTTCATATGTCAAGTCATGTGTCATGTCATGTATCATGTCATGTGTCATGTCATGTCTCATGTCACGTGTCATGTCATTTGTCATGTCATGAGTCATGTCATGCGTCATGTCATATTTCATGTCATATGTCATCTCATGTGTCATGTCATGTGTAATTTCATGAGTCATGTCATGTGTCAAGTCATGTGTCATTTGATATATCTTGTCATGTCATGCGTCATGCCATGTGTTATGTCATGTGTCATTTCATGTGTCATGTCATATGCCATGTCATGCTTCATGGCATGTGTCATGTCACGTGTCATGTCATGTGCCATGTCATGTTTCATGTCATGTGTCATGCCATGTGTTATGTCATGTGTCATGTCATGTGTCATGTTATGTGTCATGTCATGTCTCATGTCATGTGTCATGTCATGCGTCATGTCATGTGTCATGTCATGAGTCATGTTATGTGTCATGTCATGTGTCATGCTATGTGTCACGTCCTGTGTCATCGCATGTGTCATGTCATGTGTCATGTCATATTCCATGTCATGTTTCATGTCATGTGTCATGTCATTTGTCATGTCATGTGTCATGTCATGCGTCATGTCATATTTCATGTCATATGTCATGTCATGTGTCATGTCATGTGTCATGTCATGTGTCATGTCATGTGTCATGTCATGTGTCATGTCATGTGTGTTGATTTTATTTTGTTTGGTTAATATACATCATAATATCAACTTTTAAACTGTCACATTTCATTAATTTTATATGTAAATGGACCGTATAAGTCAAAAGACACGATTTCCGGGCACGTTTGGTCCGATTTGACACTCGTCCGCACAGATAATTTTGGATTTTGTTGTTCATTTTATTTAGTTTGGTTAATATATTTCATAATATGAACTTTTAAACTGTCACATTTTATTAATTTTATATGAAAATGGACCGTATATGGTATTAGACACGATTTCCTGGCACATCTGGTCCCATTTGACCTTCGTCCGCACGTATAATTTCGGATTCTATTGTTGATGTCATTTCGTTTGGTCAATATATTTCATAATATCAACTTTTAAACTCTCACATGTAATTAATTTTATATGAAAATTGACCGTATAAGGTAATAGACACGATTTCCGGGCCCATTTGGTCCGATTTGACACTGGTCCGTAAAGATAATTTTGGATTTTGTTGTTGATTTCATTTCTTTTGGTTAATATATTTCATAATATCAACTTTTAAATTGTCACATTTCATTAATTTTATATGAAAATGGACCGTATAAGGTAATAGACACGATTTCCGGGCACATTTGGTCTGATTTGAGACTCGTCCGCACAGATAATTTTGGATTTTATTCTGGATGTCATTTCGTTTGGTCAATATATTTCATAATATCAATCTTTCAACTGTCACATTTTATTAATTTTATATGAAAATGAACCGTATAAGTCAATAGACACGATTTCCGGGCACGTTTGTTCCGATTTGACCCTCGTCCGCACAAATGATTTTGGATTTTGTTGTTGATTTTATTTCGTTTGGTTAATATACATCACAATAGCAACTGTTCAACTGTCACAATTCATTAATTTTATATGAAAATGGTCCGTATAAGTCAGTAGACACGATTTCCGGGCACATTTGGTCCGATTTGACCTTCGAGCGCACGTATGATTTTGGATCTTATTCTTGATGTCATTTCGTTTGATCAATATATTTCATAATATCAATTTTTAAACGTTCACATTTTATTAATTTTATATGAAAATGGACCGTATAAGTCAATAGACACGATTTCCGGGCACGTTTGGTCCGATTTGACCCTCGTCCGCACAGATAATTTTGGATTTTGTTGTTGATTTTATTTCTTTTGGTTAATGCATTTCATAATATCAACATTTAAACTGTCACATTTCATTAATTTTATATGAAAATGGACCGTATAAGGTAATAGACACGCAAAGTCTGGCCTAACAAAGGCGCATCACTGATCCCAGTGTGACTTTTACTACGGCAAACCATGTTTTAGGAGGAAAAGCCAGAGTTCGGCCCAGACTCGGCGTACTGCTGTTCCCAACCTCGTCTTTACTCTGACAAAACATGTTTCAATAGGAAAAGCCAAAGTCTGGCCTAACAAAGACACGTCACTGAGCCCAGTGTGACTCTTACTACGGCAAACCATGTTTTAAGAGGAAAAGCCAGATTTCGACACAGACTCGGCGTACTGCTGTTGCCAACTTCGTCTTTACTCCGACAAAACATCTTTTAACAGTAAAAGACAAAGTCTGGCCCTACAAAGGCGCATCACTGGGCCCAGTGTGACCTTCACTACGGCAAACCATGTTTTAGGAGAAAAAGCCAGAGTTCGGCCCAGACTCGGCGTACTGCTGTTCCCAACCTCGTCTTTACTCTGACAAAACATGTTTTAATAGGAAAAGCCAAAGTCTGGCCTAACGAAGACGCATCACTGAGCCCAGTGTGACTCTTACTGCGGCAAACCATGTTTTAATAGGAAAAGCCAGATTTCGGCCCAGACTCGGCGTACTGCTGTTCCCAACCTCGTCTTTACGCTGACAAAACATGTTTTAATAGGAAAAGCCAACGACTGACCTGACAGAGACGCATCATTGAGCCCAGTGTGACCTTTACTACGGCAAACCATGTTTCAATAGGAAAAGCCAGAGTTCGGCCCAGACTCGGCGTACTGCTGTTTCCAACCTCCTCTTTGCTCTGACAAAACATGTTTTAACAGAATAAGCCAAAGTCTGGCCTAACAAAGGCGCATCACTGGGCCCAGTGTGACATTTACTACGGCAAACCATGTTTTAGGAAGAAAGGCCAGAGTTCGGCCCAAACTCGGCGAACTGCTGTTCCCAACTTCGTCTTTACTTTGACAAAACATGTTTCAATAGGAAAAGCCGACGCCTGGCCTAACAAAGACACATCACTGAGCCCAGTGTGACTTTTACTACAACAAACCATGTTTTAAGAGGAAAAGCCAGAGTTCGGCCCAGACTCGGCGGACTGCTGTTCCCAACTCCGTCTTTACTCTGACAAAACATGTTTTAATAGAAAAAGCCAACGACTGACCTGACAGAGACGCATCATTGAGCCCAGTGTGACCTTTACTACGGCAAACCATGTTTCAAAAGGAAAAGCCAGAGTTCGGCCCAGACTCGGCGTACTGCTGTTCCCAACTTCGTCTTTACTCTGACAAAACATGTTTTGACCTGTCACAGGGGTGCCTTCCCGCCCCCACGATAGGCTGGAAAGGAGGTCATGTGTGATCTTAGTTATTTCTGTGGCCTGTCACATCGGTGCCTTCCCGCCCTCACAAGAGGCTGGAAAGGGGGTCGTGTGTGACTTAAGTTATTTCTGTGACCTGTGACAGGGGTGCCTTCCCGCCCCCACAACACCAGGGAAAGGGGGTCGGGTTTGACCTAAGTTATTTATGTGACCTCTCACAGGGGTGCCTTCCCGCCCCCACGATAGGCTGGAAAGGAGGTCGGGTGTGATTTAAGTTATTTCTGTGACCTGTGACACGGGTGCCTTCCCGCCCCCACAACAACTGGGAAAGGGGGTCGTGTGTGACCAAAGTTATTTATGTGACCTGTCACAGGGGTGCCTTCCCGCCCCCACGATAGGCTGGAAAGGAGGTCATGTGTGACCTTAGTTATTTCTGTAGCCTGACACATGGGTGCCTTCTCGCCCTCACAAGAGGCTGGAAAGGGTGTCGTGTGTGACTTAAGTTATTTCTTTGACCGGTGACAGGGGTGCCTTCCCGCCACCACAACACCTGGCAAAGGGGGTCGGGTTGACCTAAGTTATTTTTTTGCTCTATCACAGTGGTGCCTTCCCGCCCCCACAATAGGCTGAAAAGGAGGTCGTGTATGACTTAAGTTATTTCTGTGAACTGTGACAGGGGTGCCTTCCCGCCCCCACAACACCAGGGAAAGGGGTTCGGGTTTGACCTAAGTTATTTATGAGACCTGTCACAGGGGTGCCTTCCCGCCCCCACGATATGCTGGAAAGGAGGTCATGTGTGATCTTAGTTATTTCTGTGTCCTGTCACATCGGTGCCTTCCCGTCCTCACAAGAGTCTGGAAAGGGGGTCGTGTGTGACTTAAGTTATTTATGTGGCCTGTTACATGGGTGCCTTCCCGCCCTCGCAAGAGGCTGGAAAGAAGGTCGTGTGTGACTTAAGTTATTTCTGTGACCTGTGACAGTGGTGCCTTCCCGCCCTCACGATAGGCTGGAAAGGAGGTCATGTGTAATCTAAGTTATTTCTGTGACCTGTAGCATGGGTGCCTTACCGCCCCCACAACCCCTAGGATGGCGGTCGGGTATGAGCTGAGTTATTCATGTGACCTGTAACAGGGGTGCCTTACGGCCCCTACGATAGGCTGGAAAGGATGTCATGTGTGATCTTAGTTATTTCTGTGGCCTGACACATGGGTGCCTTCTCGCCCTCACAAGAGGCTGGAAAGGGTGTCGTGATCCAGGCCGGTTTCGGGATTGCCCTGTTACCAAAATCCATGCAGGACATCGCCCCGCCCAACGTGCAATTTTTGCCCTTGGCCGACCCTGACTGCGACAGCACCGTAGCCCTGGCCTGCGCGCAAGCGCCGAACGCGCTGGTGGAGCAATTCTGTCAAACCCTGCACGAATGCCTATAAACTGCCGCCCATGATTAAAGATCCTTTTGCCCGCTTGGGCCTGGACCGCGAAGTCCTGACTGTCAGCCAGCTCAACGGCCGCGCGCGGGTGTTGCTGGAAGACGTGTTCACCAATATCTGGGTGGAAGGCGAGATCTCCAACCTCGCCCGCCCGGCCTCCGGCCATGTGTATTTCACGCTCAAGGACAGTGGCGCCCAGGTGCGTTGCGCGCTGTTTCGCAATAACGCGGCGCGGGTACGTCAGGCGTTGAAGGATGGCCTGGCGGTGAAGGTGCGCGGCAAGGTCTCGTTGTTCGAGGGCCGCGGCGATTACCAACTGATCCTCGATACCGTGGAGCCGGCCGGGGATGGTGCGCTACGCCTGGCCTTCGATGCACTGAAGGAAAAGCTGAGCGCCGAAGGCCTGTTCAGTGCCGAACGCAAAGTGGCGCTGCCGGCGCATCCTCGGCGCATCGGTATTATCAGCTCGCCCACCGGCGCGGTGATTCGCGACATCATCAGCGTATTCCGCCGCCGCGCGCCGAACGTTGAACTGACCCTGATCCCTACTGCCGTGCAAGGCCGCGAAGCAATCCCGCAGATCGTGCGGGCGCTGAAACTCGCCGACGCCCGGGGTTTCGACGCGCTGATCCTGGCCCGTGGCGGTGGCTCCCTGGAAGACTTGTGGTGCTTCAACGAAGAGGCTGTGGCCCGCGCAATTGATGCCTGCGTTACCCCTATCGTCAGTGCCGTTGGTCATGAAACCGATGTGTCCATCAGCGACTTCGTGGCGGACGTCCGCGCCCCTACTCCCTCCGCCGCCGCCGAGTTGCTGGCTCCCGACGCCAGCCATCTGGTGCGTCAAGTGGAAAACCTGCAGCGCCGCCTGGTGATGCTGATGCGCAACCGCCTGAGCCACAGCCGCCTGCGCCTGGAAGGCATGGCCCGGCGCCTGCGTCACCCGGGCGAGCGCTTGCGCCAGCAGGCCCAGCGCCTGGATGACCTGGACATGCGCTTGCGCCGCGCCTTTGAGCGTAGCCTCAATACCCGTCGCGAGCGCTTGATCCGCCTGGAAACCCGCCTCGCCGGCCAGCACCCCGGCCGTCAACATTATTTGGTTAAAAATTCATCTCTTTTGATAACAATTTTTTCTTCATTTTGTAGTTATTTATAGTTGAATAAAAAATTTAGGATAAAAACCGATTTATTTAATACAAGAAAAATATTTTTCGGGGTGAGAGAATTAAATAGTTAAATTATCAACTAAAATATACTAAAAAAAATGCGAATTTTCAACATAAAAAATTAATTTTCAACTGAAATGATGAATCTTCATTTTAAAAAAATGAATGTTTAACCCAATTATTTAATTTTTAACCAAAAATATGCATTTTCAACCAAGAAGATAATTTTCTACGAAGAAAGACGAATTTTCGACAAAATATATGAATTTTCAGCCAAATAGTTACATTTTCAACTGTGAAAGAATAATTGCGAACCAAAAATGAAAGTAACATTTTCAGTTTTAAAAAAAAACTTTTAAACCAAAAAAATGCGAATTTTAAATCGAAAAAATTAAAAATTCAACTAAAATGATGAATCTTTAACAAAAAAATATGAATTTTTACCAAAAAAGATGAATTTTCAGTTTATATATTAAGTTGAAAAAATTAATTAAAACAAACAATTCATCTCTTTGGTTGTAAATTGATATTTTTTAATAACAATTGATCTTTGTCAGTTGAAAATTTTAATATTTCACAAGAAATTCATGTATTTGTTATGAGTAAGAGAATTAAATATTAAAATTTTTAACTAAAAAAATACTTTAAAAAAGCGAATATTCAATAGAAAAAAAAGGAATTTTCAGCTAAAATGATGAATCTTCAACTAAAAAATGAATTTTTAACCCAATTATTTAATTTTTAAACAAAAAGATTTTCAAATTAAGAAAGACCAATTGCCAACCAAAAAGAGAAGTAACATTTGCAATTAAATAAAAACATTTCAACCAAAAAATGCGAATTTTAAACCGGTGAAATGAAAAATTCAACTCAAATTATGAATCTTTAACGAAAAAAATTAATTTTTTACAATAACAAAAAATGAATTTTCAACCAAAAAGATGAATTTTCAACCAAATAGTTAAATTTCCAAATAAAATGAATTAATTTCCAGCGAAAAATGGAAGTTACATTTTCAGTTAAAAAAAAATAATAATAATAAAAAATCATCTGTGATTAAAAATTGATATTTTTAATTAAGAATTGATCTTTGTTGATAGAAAATTTAAATATTTGTCTGAAAATTCGTGTATTTTGTTGAAAATTCGACTTTCTCGGTAGAAAATTAATCATCTTGGTTAAAAATTTATCTATTTTGTTTGGTTTGAACTCTATTCCTGAAAATTAATTTTTTTATGATTCATCATTTTAGATTTGTTGAAAATTCTCTTCTTTTTTGGTTGAAAATTAATTTTTTCAACTAACAATGCAACTAATTTATTTTAGGTTTAAAGTTAATATTTTTATTGAAAATGCATGTATTTTATTAAAAAATTCGTCTTTTTAGGTCAAAAATTAATCTTTGTGGTTGAAAACTCATCCTTTTTGGTCAAAAATGCAACTGTTTGGCTCTGAATTAATCTTGTTTGGTTGTCGATTAATTTAAAATTTCAGTTAAAAAATCATATTTTTGGATTGAAAATTCAACTGATTTTCTTTTGAAAATTTACACTTTAATATGATGCAAGTCTTAAGTTTTACAATTAACAATTGTGTAATTGTGACGATTTTTATTTGAAATTTCTTCAATTTGGAAGATTTAGAATTGCAATATCTCGGCTTTTGATCTTTAAATTCTTCAAAATTTAACCATTTTCATTTCTACATCTCTTGAAAATTGAAAATCTTGAATTCCAAATATTGAAAATTCCAAAATTTGTCATTGTAAATTTTGAGAATTGAGCTACATATTCCAATAAAACGTTTAAAATAACATAACTTTTAATCTATAAACAACCCAACTTAATGAATCTTCAATTGAAAATCTTAAAAATGGAAGAATGTTAAATTTCGAAACGTAAAATTGAAGAATTTTCAATTATAAATATTAAAAAATCGACTATTTCAAGAATGTAACACTTTAAAATCGTATAAATTTGAATTGCAACTCTTTTTGAAATCAAAGATTTTTTTATTTTGCAAAATTTACCAGTTTTTGATTATCCAAGTTTGAAGTTTTACACTTGAAAATTGTGTAATTTTGACGATTTGCATTTAAAATTTCTTCAATTTGGAAGATTTAGAATTGAAATCTTTTGGCTTTTGATC